>JXCR01142176.1:50695-79452 GCA_002079205.1 Phalaenopsis hybrid cultivar
AAGGACAAAACAAAATTCAACATAAAATAGATTTAGGTTAGGTTGTTTATGTTTATTTGGATGTGTTCATTGTATTCTATGGAGTACTACTTAATGTGATGTTTTACTTGCTGTTTGGATGGTTTATCCATTGCATTTAAGTTAGACTTAATATTAGGGTGACTATTTTATAGTTATAATGATTGTTTCATGCAAAATATTCATGTTTAATGGGGCAAACGAAATGTAAAAATTAAATTAATATTAAAATATTCCTTAAAGTGCTATTGTTAACTCATGACATGCCCTGAGCATGATTTATTAGGATAATTGGAGTGGCACCTACTGGTGTGAAAATAAGCATGACTATAGTTGTTTGCTTACATATTACCCATTTTTAGAAAATTCATGCTTGTGCTTATTTGTATGTTACTTTATATTTGCACTTAAAATACCTATTTTTTTCTAGATTTATTTCTTATGGTAAGTAAGCTCCACTAGTTGGCAATCATGCTGATTGTTGAGCTTCACGAAAGAACTAAAGAAACTCATTTTGAGAATCCTTAATTAAGTAATGTCCATCCAAAAAAATAGAAGCATAACCCTGACATTTTGGTTTTGAGATCATCATCTAGAATGATGGGTGTTAGAGTGGGTGATTCCGTTGTTGTGAGTGTTATGCCTAAAAGCCATAAAAATGTGGGATTGTTTTCACGAAGCATATGAATTATATGATATGTTTGGATATAAGAAAGGAGTGATTTAACCAAACCAATATATTATTCTAGCTGTTAATTGTGAACATTGAAGTCTCCTTCCACTCAACGATGGTTATTCGTTATAAGAAAACTTAGGCAACCCTGATATTCCAAAATCTTTTTCTTAGGAGAAATAAATCGGTCTCTAGTCCGAGCTCCAAAATCTTAGAGGCTCCGTCAATGTACAATCCATCAGAAAGATTTGGGTGGGGGAATGAGATGCTCAACAGGAGTACAAATTATACATTCAATCACAAAATCAACAAGCACTTACGACTTGATATGGTCTCTCTATAAAAAATGAATGTCACTCCCCTAGGTGTGAATTAAACTAAGTATGTGCTAAGTCCTTAAGAGTATTAGAAAAATTTTGACGAAGAAACATATTAGAAATTCCTTGCATGTGCATCATAATTCTATAATGATCAACATCTTCATATAGGTCAAACATTGGATTGTCATCAACGGTAATTGATAAGCGGTGATCAACGGTTGTCCATAAACTCCTTATTTTCTTCCCCCCCCCCCCCCCCCCCCCCCNATGCATGCCAAACATATCTTAATGTATTTACTTATCTAACATCTAAATTTTAATTTTTCCGTACATAACATTCAAATCTTTAATATTGGTCTAACCTTCTCGACATATCATCAATGAATCACTCAATTTATTTCAGAGGATTTACATTCCTACACACAATTCTTATGTGTCAACAAGTTTATTCCCTGAACTTTCATTTTTACATAATTAACATTCAAATATTTAATGCACATAAAAAAATATTGCTATCAATAACTTTAAAGTGAAATATACATTTTTATGTATAGATTTTTGCATGTTTTTGACATTGAACTGTTATATAAATTTCAAACATAAGGTGTTTGATATCTAAATACAAAAGAATAGTGTGGTATGGGCTTGTTTGGGATCAATTTTGTTTTTAAAAACATGTTTGTTTGATGTGTTTCTCACGTATTTTTATTTTTTATTTGTAAAAAATTATTAACATGTCTTTGAAAACACTCAAAAAAACATTTTGGTGTTTTGAATCTTTTGAAAAATAATTATATCTAACCAAACATAGACATAACAAAATAAATATAAAAAATGGAAAAAAAAAATAGAAGCGGTCTAAAAAACATAAACATGTTTGGCTATTTGATCAAGTATGTTGTTTTGACAAAAAATAAATTATATAAAAATATATTAAACAAATCTGTTTTTAAAAATAGATGGAAAAAATAAATGTGGGTTTTCTTGGCATCAATTTTTGTTTTTGTTTTTTTTCTCTTTTAAAATAATGTGTTGGTTTTGTTTTCTCTTTTTTACATGTTTATATTTTTTTTTTTAAAAAATAAATTAAAATATTTTGAAAAACAGTCAAAATAATCTTTAGATGTTCGGAGTGTTTTTAAAAATAGCCTTATTTTAATAACCAAACATATTTTATTTGAAATCAAGCCATAAACAAAACAAAATAAAAATAAAAAACAGAAGTTGTTCCCAAATGCCCCCTTGAGGGGAGAAATGGATTCTTCCTTGAGTGGAGAAAATGGATCTCCCAGACATTTCCAACGTCCTGCATGCATAAATCATAAGCTTGTGAGAAACTTTAATGTACTGTGGTTTGTTTCGTGCAGGAATGTGTTCCTGTTATCCTATCAGATCAGGTAGAACTTCCATTCCAGAATGTGATTGATTATACTCTGATCTCCATCAAATGGCCATCAACACAAATTGGACCCCAGCTGCTGGAATACCTGGAATCCATACCCGGTTGGTCAATATTCTGCTTCTTTTTCCTGAATTTTTAATTTATTTATGAAGTTCTTATCATTTTCTGTTTTCTTTTTGGGGCATTTACATACATACCACACAATTCTTATACATTCACATATCTAACACCTAAACTTTCATATTTATTTACATAACACTTTTAAAAGCGAAATATCCCTCGTATGACATCAAAGTGTAAAATAATAAATTTTAAGTGTTGGAAATGCAAACACATAGGAATTTTCTAGTTTGTATGTAAACTCATACATACCACCCAATTCCTATGTATTTATGTCTATAACACCTGAACTATACTTTTTTACTTCAATATCACCCAAATCTTTCACATCACATTAAAAATGCCACTATTTTAGCTTTTAAAAAGAGAATCACACTTTTTCATGGTATATAAGTAAAAAAAAACTATAGTTTAGGTGTTGGATATGCAAATACATAGGAATTAAGAGGTATATATGTAAATCTTAGTTTTTTTTCTTGTTGGTTGGCTCAGATGAGGCGATTGAAAGCATGATAGCTCGGGGCAGAGAAGTGAGGTGCCTGTGGGTTTATGTTTCNCTCTTTTTTTCGATAACACTTATGGAACTCTCCTTATAAGGCCGTCTATTCAACTATAATAAAGATGCTGACAATCTATGTGACTACACCCTAAATTTGAGACAAAATGCCCTCAAGATGGAATATTATAGATGTAGCTAATGTGGTTTTGCATGAGAGCTAAGAGCCCTAAGTAGCAGAATAGTCATCGCATAGAGAAAAATACAACTCATTTTTACTTGAATAGTTTTGATCGGTATTTTAAGAAAATGAAATATCTGATAAATATATTATTTAGACCATANAAAGTAGCAGAATAGTCATCGCATAGAGAAAAATACAACTCATCTTTACTTGAATACTTTTGATTGGTATTTTAAGAAAATGAAATATCTGATAAATATATTATTTAGACCATAGAAACATACATTTGTCTTGTAGAGATGAGCAAAGCATAGTTTCATATTTATCATTTTCTTATTCTTATCACAAAACAACTTCATAAGAGATGAGAGAATAAAAAAATTGAATATATATAACTAAAAGTAGCTACTCAAACTAGTAGGGCACGAATNAAATATATATAACTAAAAGTAGCTACTCAAACTAGTAGGGCACGAATAAACCTCAACTTATTCTAAACCAACCCCAATTAATGAAAGAATGACTCCATGATCATATGTTGAAGGAAATAAATTTTGAATGATGAATGTACGAGCAAAGGCCAATTTAGAAATGAAGACCAAACATTGAAGTATGGGTACTACGGGTCGAGTACGGGAGGCCAAGTACTAAGGATTGAGTATGGAAGACTGAGTTCTATGAGCTAGATGCAAAGATCTCTAAGAAAATATGGTCCATTCATGATCTATCTTAGACTTTGAAAAGGAAATCTTAGAATCTCAACTTGATGTGACCAAAAAGGTAACTATGTACCCATAGAGGTCAAGGCATNGGATCATACGTTGAAGGAAATAAAATTTGAATGATGAATGTAGGAGCAAAGGCCAATTGAGGAATTAAGACCAAACATTGAAGTATGGGTACTACAGGTCGAGTACGAGAGGCCAAGTACTAAGGATTGAGTATGGAAGACTGAGTTCTATGAGCTAGATGCAAAGATCTCTAAGAAAATATGGTCCATTCATGATCTATCTTATACTTGGAAAAGGAAATCTTAGAATCTCAACTTGATGTGACCAAAAAGGTAACTATGTACCCATAGAGGTCAAGGCATAATAAAGACCTATACTTATCTTTTTAGAAAGACTCGTCCTTATATAAGGAGTTAAACATACAATTGATTCCACCATTTGGATTAAAAAAAAATTGATTATTAAAATTAAACTTATTTACTGAGCTGCTCGGGTCTCTCTCACCTTCCTCCCTCATTCTCTTTCCTTGCTTATGCTCTATTCTTTGGGTGTAATTCAAGGACNGATAAAGACCTATACTTATCTTTTTAGAAAGACTCGTCCTTATATAAGGAGGAGTTAAACATACAATTGATTCCACCCTTTGGATTAAAAAAAAAAGTTTGATTATTAAAATCAAACTTATTTACTGAGCTGCTTGGGTCTCTCTCACCTTCCTCCCTCATTCTCTTTCCTTGCTTATGCTCTATTCTTTGGGTGTAATTCAAGGACAAAACAAAATTCAACATAAAATAGATTTAGGTTAGGTTGTTTATGTTTATTTGGATGTGTTCATTGTATTCTATGGAGTACTACTTAATGTGATGTTTTACTTGCTGTTTGGATGGTTTATCCATTGCATTTAAGTTAGATTTAATATTAGGGTGACTGTTTTATAGTTATAATGATTGTTTCATGCAAAATATTCATGTTTAATGGGGCAAATGAAATGTAAAAATTAAATTAATATTAAAATATTCCTTCAAGTGCTATTGTTAACTCATGACATGCCCTAAGCATGATCTATTAGGATAATTGGAGTGGCACCTACTGGTGTGAAAATAAGCATGACTATAGTTGTTTGCTTACAGATTACCTATTTTTAGAAAATTCATGCTTGCGTTTATTTGTATGTTACTTTATATTTGCACTTAAAATACCTATTTTTTTCTAGATTTATTTCTTATGGTAAGTAAGCTCCACTAGCTGGCAATCATGTTGATTGTTGAGCTTCACAAAAGAGCTAAAGAATCTCATTTTGAGACTCCTTAATTAAGTAATGTCCATCCAACAAAATAGAAGCATAACCCTGACGTTCTGGCTTTGAGATCATCATCTAGAATGATGGGTGTTAGAGTGGGTGATTCCGTTGTTGTGAGTGTTATGCCTAAAAGCCATAAAAATGTGGGATTGTTTTCATGAAGCATATGAATTATATGATATGTTCGGATATAAGAAAGAAGTGATTTAACCAAACCAAGATATTATTCTAGCTATTAATTATGAACATTGAAGTCTCCTTCCACTCAACAATGGTTATTCGTTATAAGAAATTTTAGGCAACCCTCATATTCCAAAATCTCTTTCTTAGGAGAAATAAATTGGACTCTAGTCTGAGCTCCAAAAATCTTAGAGACTCCGTCAACATACAATCCATCAGAAAGATTTGGGATGGGGGAATGAGATGCTCAACTGGAGTACAAATTATACATTCAATCACAAAATCAACAAGCACTTACTTCTTTATATGGTCTTTCTGTAAAAAATGAATGTCACTCCCCTAAGTGTGAATTAAACTAAGTATGTGCTAGGTCTTTAAGAGTATTAGAAAAATTTTGACAAAGAAGCATATTAGAAATTCCTTGCATGTGCATCATAATTCTATAATGATCAACATCTTCATATACGTCAAACATTGGATAGTCGTCAATGGTAGTTGATAGGCGGTGATCAACGGTTGTCAGCCGCTATAGAGGTCGATGGTTTTTATTTGACTCTTCTCTAGAAGGCTCCATAAACTCCTTATTTTCTTCTACTCCTCCCCCTCTCCCTCCAAGTGAAGAGAGAGTTTGGTTTTTTAGCACGTAACTTCCTAAACCACCTGATCAAGTGGTTCATGTTGATCCCCCATGATCATAAGTAATGTTTTAAGCATTTTGGTAATTTAATGACCTTAGAATTGAACGATCTTAGACTTGTTAGATATATTTCATTGAGACACTTGATTTGAATATAAATATGTCAAATTAAATATGGAGTTCATTTGACCAGTCAATTGATGATTTAAAGTCTTCAATTATGCTTCAATAGCTTGATCTAAGCTTAATTGGACTTGGATTGAACAAATTTTGACATCATTGGGNCTACAAAAAAAAAGAAGAAGAATATCTTTATAATTGAGTCATATTGTAAGAAAATAGTCAATTTAGTCACAACAAAAAAGAAACTCATTTCTCTGATAACACTTATGGAACTCTACTTACAAGGCCATCTATTCAACTATAATAAAGATTTTGACAATCTATGTGACTACAACATAAAATTGAGACAAAATACCCTCAATATGGAATACTATAGATGTAGCTAATGTGGCTCTGCATGAGAGCTAAGAGCCCCATGTAGCAGAATAGTCATCACATAGAGAAAAATATAACTCATTTTTACTTGAATAGTTTTGATTGGTATTTTAAGAAAATGAAATATCTGATAAATATATTATTTAGACCATAGAAACATACATTTGTCTTGTAGAGATGAGCAAAGCATAGTTTCATATTTATCATTTTCTTATTCTTATCACAAAACAACTTCCTAAGAGATGAGAGAATAAAAAAATTGCATATATATAACTAAAAGTATCTACTCAAACTAGTAGGGCACGAATAACCCTCAACTTATTCTAAACCAACCCCAATCAATGAAAGGATGACTCCATAGGAAATGAATTTTGGATGTACGAGCAAAGGCCAATTGAGAAATGAAAACCAAACATTGAAGTCTGGGTACTAAGGGTCGAGTACGGGAGGCCAAGTACTAAGGATTTATGGAAGACTAAGTTCTATGAGCTAGATGCAAAGATCTCTAAGAAAATATGGTCCATTCATGATCTATCTTAGACTTTGAAAAAGAAATTTTAGAATCTCAACTTGATGTGACCAAAAAGGTAATTATGTACCCATAGAGGTCAAGGCATAATAAACACCTGTACTTATCTTTTTAGAAAGACTCGTCCTTATATAAGGAGGAGTTAAATATACAATTGATGCAACCCTTTGGATTAAAAAAAAAGTTTGATTATTAAAATCAAACTTATTTATTGAGCTGCTCGGGTCTCTCTCACCTTCTCTCCCTCATTCTCTTTCATTGCTTATGCTCTATTCTTTGGGTGTAATCTAAGGACAAAACAAAATTCAACATAAAATAGATTTAGATTAGGTTGTTTATGTTTATTTGGATGTGTTCATTGTATTCTATGGAGTACTACTTAATGTGATGTTTTACTTGCTGTTTGGATGGTTTATCCATTGCATTTAAGTTAGACTTAATATTAGGGTGACTATTTTATAGTTATAATGATTTTTTCAGGCAAAATATTCATGTTTAATGGGGCAAATGAAATGTAAAAATTAAATTAATTTTAAAATATTCCTTCAAATGCTATTGTTAACTCATGACATGCCCTAAGCATGATCTATTAGGACAATTGGAGTGGCACCTACTGGTGTGAAAATAAGCATGACTATAGTTGTTTGCTTACAAATTACCTATTTTTAGAAAATTCATGCTTGTGTTTATTTGTTTGTTACTTTATATTTGCACTTAAAATACCTATTTTTTTCTAGATTTGTTTCTTATGGTAAGTAAGCTCCACTAGTTGGCAATCATGCTGATTGTTGAGCCTCACAAAAGAGCTAAAGAATCTCATTTTGAGACTCCTTAATTAAGTAATGTCCATCCATCAAAATAGAAGCATAAGCCTGACGTTCTAGCTTTAAGATCATCATCTAGAATGATGGGTGTTAGAGTGGGTGATTTCGTTGTTGTGAGTGTTATGTTTAAAAGCCATAAAAATGTTGGATTGTTTTCATGAAGCATATGAATTATATGATATGTTTGGATATAAGAAAGAAGTGATTTAACCAAACCAAGATATTATTCTAGTTGTTAATTATGAACATTGAAGTCTCCTTCCACTCAACAATGGTTATTCATTATAAGAAATTTTAGGCAACCCTCATATTCCAAAATCTCTTTCTTAGGAGAAATAAATTGGACTCTAGTCCAAGCTCCAAAAATCTTAGAGGCTTCGTCAACATACAATCCATCAGAAAGATTTAGGGTGGGGGAATGAGATGCTCATCAGGAGTACAAATTATACATTCAATCACAAAATCAACAAGCACTTACGACTTGATATGGTCTCTCTGTAAAAAAAGAATGTCACTCCCCTAAGTGTGAATTAAACTAAGTATGTGCTAGGTCTTTAAGAGTATTAGAAAAATTTTGACAAAGAAGCATATTAGAAATTCCTTGCATGTGCATCATAATTCTATAATGATCAACATCTTCATTTAGATCAAACATTGGATAGTCATCAATGGTAGTTGATAGGCGGTGATCAACGATTGTCAGCCGCTATAGAGGCCGATGGTTATTAGTTGACTCTTCTCTGGAAGTCTCCATAAACTCCTTATTTTCTTCTACTCTCCCCCTCTCCCTCCAAGTGAAGAGAGAGTTTGGTTTTTTAGCACGTAACTTCCCAAACCACTTGATCAAGTGGTCCATGCTGATCCCCCATGATCATAAGTAATGTTTTAAGCATTTTGGTAATTTAATAACCTTAGAATTGAACGATTTTAGAATTGTTATATTTATTTCATTGAGACACTTGATTTGAATATAAATATGTCAAATTAAATATGGAGTTCATTTGACCAGTCAATTGACGATTTAAAGCCTTCAATTGTGCTTCAATAGCTTGATCTAGGCTTAATTGGACTTGGATTGAACAAATTTTGACATCATTGGGTTCGTCTTGTCGAGACGGTCAGTTCGACTATAGCTTTACTACAATCGGGAAACAAACTTTTGAATTTGAATTTGAAAGACCCCTTATAAAAAATGCTTTGAGATTTGTGCTTGATAAAAATTTGTTCATGACACATCAATACTAAAGTAATAATTATGTATGCATAAGATATAAATTCATTACAAAATCCTATTTTATAAGAGATCAACTTTAAGCACAAGGAAAGTAATATACAATATAAAAGCATTAANTTATTTGTGGTATGATCGATCATAGCACATTTCAAGCTGTTGGGTCTAGATATATTTGTGAATCACATCCAAGGAATGAAGACTATTAAGAAGAGGTGGTTGTGATTTTTAAAGAAGAGAAAAAGAGGGAGAGAGTGTTGTATTGATTTCTCTTATAATTATCGTATGAGGAAGGGATATATAGGTTTTCTCTAATAGTTTCCTCTTGCATTCAGCCACCTGTATTTGTTCAGAAAATAACTATCTTTGGAGAATTTTGCCTAAAACATCTTTACGAGAACTAAAAAAAAAACCTTTAACAACAGGAAAAATATCTTAGAACATTCTTTCTTATTTTTATGTTATTTCATGCATTATACTTTTTGTTAACCCCTTCAATGTGTATAAAATGAATAATGCAAGAATTACTTGATATATAAAAAGAGTTGGCCGATAACACTAGGGGAAGTTGCTGCTCACAAGCAAGTTTCTCAAAAAGAAAAATGACCTAAGCTTTTGGACCCTATGAGGTTCAATAATCAATTTCTATGGACAACATTGGAAGATATAACTCAACCAAATAAATAATAAACTCGGTCAAACTAAAAATTGAAGACCACAATATATCAACTTAGGTAAAGTTGAAAAGTCATGGCGACTACTCTTTGTAAGAGAGTTATGACCCTAGCAGAAGAAACTCTAAATTTACAAAAAAAAAAAAAAAGAATTTCTTTATAAATGAGTCATATTGTAAGAAAATAGTCAATCTAGTCACAACAAAAAAGAAACTCATTTCTCTGATAACACTTATGGAACTCTCCTCACAAAGCCATCTATTTAACTGTAATAAAGATTCTGACAATCTATGTGACTACACCCTAAATTTGAGACAAAATGCCCTCAAGATGGAATACTATAGATGTAGCTAATGTGGCTCTGCATGAGAGCTAAGAGCCCCATGTAGGAGAATAGTCATTACATAGAGAAAAATATAACTCTTTTTTACTTGAATAGTTTTGATCGGTATTTTAAGAAAATGAAATATCTGATAAATATATTATTTAGACCATAGAAACATACATTTGTCTTGTAGAGATGAGCAAAGCATAGTTTCATATTTATCATTTTCTTATTCTTATCACAAAAAAAAAACTTCCTAAGAGATGAGAGAATAAAAAAATTGAATATATATAACTAAAAGTAGCTACTCAAACTAGTAGGGCACGAATAACCCTCAACTTATTCTAAACCAACCCCAAACAATGAAAGGATGACTCCAGGATCATACGTTGAAGGAAATAAAATTTTGAATGATGAATGTACGAGCAAAGGCCAATTGAGAAATGAAGACCAAACATTGAAGTATGGGTACTAAGGGTCAAGTACGGGAGGCCAAGTACTAAGGATTGAGTATGGAAGACTGAGTTCTATGAGCTAGATCCAAAGATCTCTAAGAAAATATGGTCCATTTCTATGAGCTAGATGCAAAGTTCTCTAAGAAAATATGGTTCATTCATGATCTATCTTAGATTTTGAAAAGGAAATCTTAGAATCTCAACTTGTTGTGACCTAAAAGGTAATTATGTACCCATAGAGGTCAAGGCATAATAAAGACCTATACTTATCTATTTAGAAAGACTCATCCTTATATAAGAAGGAGTTAAATATACAATTGATTCCACCCTTTGGATTAAAAAAAAAGTTTGATTATTAAAATCAAACTTATTTATTGAGCTGCTCAGGTCTCTCTCACCTTCTCTCCCTCATTCTCTTTCCTTGCTTATGCTCTATTCTTTGGGTGTAATCCAAGGATAAAACAAAATTCAACATAAAATAGATTTAGATTAGGTTGTTTATGTTTATTTGGATTTGTTCATTGTATTCTATGGAGTACTACTTAATGTGATGTTTTAATTGCTGTTTGGATGGTTTATCCATTGCATTTAAGTTAGTCTTAATATTAGGGTGACTATTTATAGTTATAATGATTGTTTCATGCAAAATATTCATGTTTAATGGGACAAATGAAATGTAAAAATTAAATTAATATTAAAACATTCCTTCAAGTGCTATTGTTAACTCATGACATGCCCTAAGCATAATCTATTAGGACAATTGGAGTGGCACCTACTGGTGTGAAAATAAGCATGATTATAGTTGTTTGCTTACAGATTACCTGTTTTTAGAAAATTCATGCTTGTATTTATTTGTTTGTTACTTTATATTTGCACTTAAAATACCTATTTTTTTTCTAGATTTGTTTCTTATGGTAAGTAAGCTCCACTAGTTGGTAATCGTGCTGATTGTTGAGCTTCACAAAAGAGCTAAAGAATCTCATTTTGAGACTCCTTAATTAAGTGATGTCCATCCAACAAAATAGAAGCATAAGCCTGACGTTCTGGCTTTGAGATCATCATCTAGAATGATGGGTGTTAGAGTGGATGATTCCGTTGTTGTGAGTGTTATGCCTAAAAGACATAAAAATATGGGGTTGTTTTCATGAAGCATGTGAATTATATGATATGTTTGGATATAAGAAAGGAGTGATTTAACCAAACCAAGATATTATTCTAGCTGTTAATTATAAACATTGAAGTCTCCTTCCACTCAACAATGGTTATTCATTATAAGAAATTTTAGGCAACCCTCATATTCCAAAATCTCTTTCTTAGGAGAAATAAATTGGACTCTAGTCCGAGCTCCAAAAATCTTAGAGGCTCCGTCAACGTACAATCCATCAGAAAGATTTGGGGTGGGGGAATGAGATGCTCAACAGGAGTACAAATTATACATTCAATCACAAAATCAACAAGCACTTACGGCTTGATATGGTCTCTCTGTAAAAAAAGAATGTCACTCCCCTAAGTGTGAATTAAACTAAGTATGTGCTAGGTCATTAAGAGTATTAGAAAAATTTTGACAAAGAAGCATATTAGAAATTCCTTGCATGTGCATCATAATTCTATAATGATCAACATCTTCATATAGATCAAACATTGGATAATCATCAACAAAAGTTGATAGGCAGTGATCAACGATTGTCAGCCGCTATAGAGGCCGATGGTTATTAATTGACTCTTCTCTAGAAGGCTCCATAAACTCCTTATTTTCTTCTACTCCTCCCCCTCTCCCTCCAAGTGAAGAGAGAGTTTGGTTTTTTAGCACGTAACTTCCCAAACCACCTGATCAAGTGGCCCATGTTGATCCCCCGTGATCATAAGTAATGTTTTAAGCATTTTGGTAATTTAATGACCTTAGAATTGAACGATCTTAGACTTGTTAGATTTATTTCATTGAGACACTTGATTTGAATATAAATATGTCAAATTAAATATAGAGTTCATTTGACCAGTCAATTGACGATTTAAAGCCTTCAATTATGCTTCAATAGTTTGATCTAGGCTTAATTGGACTTAGATTGAACAAATTTTGACATCATTGGGTTCTTCTTGTCGAGACGGTCAGTTCGACTATAGCTTTACTACAATCGGGAAACAAACTTTTAAATTTGAATTTGAAAGACCCCTTATAAAAAATGCTTTGAGATTTGTGCTTGATAAAAATTTGTTCATGGCACATCAATACTAAAGTAATAATTATGTATGGATAAGATATAAATTTATTACAAAATCCTATTTTATAAGAGATCAACTTTAAGCACAAGGAAAGTAATATACAATATAAAAGCATTAATTTTTAAGGAATTTTACAGACATAACAAACAATTCGTACGTATTTACATATTTAGTACCTACAATTTGATATTAATATTTATAACACTTTAGTGCCATAAACCTATGCATGAAAGGCAAATTTCACTTTTAAAATGCATCAACACTGACATTTTTATGGGACATTAAAAATTTAAGTTGCTTCCACTTAAATATGAGACTTTAGAAGTTGGATATGTAAATATATAAGAATTGTGTGGTTTCCATGTATATGCTCCAACCTATTATTACAACAATCATAAAAAATAAAATTATAGTAAATAACAATGAAGACAAATAATCAAATATATGAGGTCATATAGGTAAAATTTTATGACAAAATAACCACAAAATATTAATATAAAAAAATTCTAAGTAATTTACCTTCAAAACCTTATATTTCAAGTTAGCTCTATTCTTTAAGGAAAAAAAGAANGAAGACAAATAATCAAATATATGGGGTCATATAGGTAAAATTTTATGACAAAGTAATCACAAAATATTAATATTAAAAAATTCTAAGTAATTTACCTTCAAAACCTTATATTTCAAGTTAGCTCTATTCTTTAAGGAAAAAAAGAAAAAAAAAACATTTTAGCTTTTGATTAAAGTAAAATAAAGACTTCAGTTGCCAGTCCATGGCTATGCTTTTGGATGAGAGATCATGCTTCTAGCACTCATCATTCTAAAAGATAAATAGTAAAGTAACCTTTTTTTTTAATATACAGACCACCAGAAAATTGGTATTTACAAATCAACCGCTCCCTCTCATCCATTTTTCAAATTTTCACTCAAATATCGAAATTCATGGTAAATCCCCTACTCACATTTTTCGTCTTTTATCAAATTCTCAATAATTTGATTGTGGTACGTATAAATACATTGGCTTAGTGGTCCAAAAACATCATCAGGGAGGTTAGTTGGTAAATATCAATATTTTGGATGATTTGTATGTAATTATCCCAAAAAAAGTAATAATAATGTAAGCCCATCTGAAGTGTTTTTTGGTTGGATACCTTGTCACTTNTAAAAACATCATTTGGGAGGTTAGTTTGTAAATATCAATGTTTTGGATGATTTGTATATAATTATCCCAAAAAAAGTAATAATAATGTAAGCCCATCTGAAGTGTTTTTTGGTTGGATACCTTGTCACTTNAACATACCAAACAATTCGTATTTATTTACATATTTAGTACCTACAATTTGATATTAATATTTAAAACACTTTAGTGCCATAAACCTATCCATGAAAGGCAAATTTCACTTTTAAAATACAACAACACTGACATTTTTATGGGACATCAAAAATTTAAGTTGCTTCCACTTAAATATGAGAATTTAGAAGTTGGATATGTAAATATATAAGAATTGTGTGGTTTCCATGTATATGCTCCAACCTATTATTACAACAATCATAAAAAATAAAATTATAGTAAATATCAATTAAGACAAATAATCAAATATATGGGGTCATATAGGTAAAATTTTATGACAAAATAATCACAAAATATTAATATAAAAAAATTCAAAGTAATTTACCTTTGAAACCTTATATTTCAAGTTAGCTCTATTCTTTAAGGAAAAAAAAGAAAAAAAAAAANTGGTCATATAGGTAAAATTTTATGACAAAATAATCACAAAATATTAATATAAAAAAATTCTAAGTAATTTACCTTTGAAACCTTATATTTCAAGTTAGCTCTATTCTTTAAGGAAAAAAAAGAAAAAAAAAAACATTTTAGCTTTTGATTAAAGTAAAATAAAGACTTCAGTTGCCAGTCCATGGCTATGCTTTTGGATGAGAGATCATGCTTCTAGCACTCATCAATCTAAAAGATAAATAGTAAAGTAACCTTTGTTTTTTAATATGCAGGCCACAGGAAAATTGGTATTTACAAATCAACCGCTCCCTTTCATTCATTTTTCAAATTTTCACTCAAATATCGAAATTCATGGTAAATCCCCTACTCACATTTTTCGTCTTTTATCAAATTCTCAATAATTTGATTGTGGTACGTATAAATACATTGGCTTAGTGGTCCAAAAACATCATCTGGGATGTTAGTTTGTAAATATCAATATTTTGGATGATTTGTACGTAATTATCTCAAAAAAAGTAATAATAATCTAAGCCCATCTGAAGTGTTTTTTGGTTGGATACCTTGTCACTTCTTTTACTCCAGAACAAGATCCTTAGCTTCTCTTCCCCATCTCCTTTACTCCTCTTGTAATCCTCTCCTACCCCACTGCTTTCATTATCAATTCTAATACATACACACATAATATATATATATATATATATATATATATATATATATATATAAAAGAAAATTGAAAATATAACTACTCTCGTTCAAAATAATTTATCTCCAACTTTGCTCCAACTTTATTATTCCACTAGGTTAGCATGCTTTACATTCACTTTAGTTTAAGAAGGCGGCTGCAACTTAGTTTTACGTCAGGTAGGATTTATCAAATCCGATAAATTCAGATTTGTCTTTGACAACAGAGTTCCCAACGGAATAAAGCCGCCTCGTATTGTTGGAAAGTAGATGGAACGCGAGAAAAGCAGATAGAACAAGAGAAGATTTGATTTAACTGAGCGTTGGATTTAATATTCAGGTTTTTTATGTTTGGCTGGATTTAAGCTAAACCCTTGGCTAAAGCCTACGAATAGTATGCTACCAAACACCAGCTTAGTTTAATAAGTCTATCACTCTCATCTTCTTCTTTGTTCTTCCTTGTAGACAAGTTCATTCCTTTCTCTTCTTCTAAATTCACATATCCATGTCAGATTTCTTCTCCAATCCTTCCTTCAAGTTCTGAGCAGCTCTCTTCATCTTCTTCCACCTCTTCTCTTTCCATGTTGCCACTGCTTTCTAAGAACTTTACCTTTCTTTCAGTACTGCTATGAAATCAAAGATTACATTTTTAATTCTTTTTCTGCATTTTTTGAGTTTTTTTTTACAGTAAATGGGGAGATTTGCAGAAGCTCTGGTCATCATATTTTGGGTTTTCTGTGATGGATTTGTGAATGGGATTGGTGTTAATTTGGGGACTCAAGCAAGCCATCCATTGCCAAATTCAGTAGTGGTGCAGATGCTCAGAGATAATGGAATTGATAAACTGAAGCTATTTGGAGCAGAGGAGGGAGCTCTGAATGGTCTGAGGAACAGTGGGATTCAGGTGATGATAGGTATTCAGAATGACATGCTTCCGGCCATGGCCGCCGACATGAGTGCAGCCGAGATGTGGGTTTCCAAGAATGTTTCTTCATATGTTAATGTTGGGGTTAATATAAGGTTTGCACTTTGGCCCTTGTGTTTCCTCAATTTTTTTTTTTACATACATATCATCAAATTCTTATGTATTTACATATCTGAAACCGGTACTTTACGTTTTACGTGCATTTGTACCAAGTAAATCTTTTATATCACATAAAAAATATTACGATTATGAATTTTAAAAGTTGAAATACATGTCTATATACATATGTATGGTAAATGCAATTTTTTTTTGTATTCGATATATTGAAGTCCTCGAGTCTGATATTTACATTTATGGAACTTTGTTGTTATGAACCTATGAATCAAAAGGTGTTCTTCATTTTAGAAAAGTTTGCACTAGTGACATTTTTGATGTGATATTAAAGATTAGAGGTGGGTTTTTTATGTAAATATGAATTAATGTTTAGGTGTTTGATATCTAAATACATATATAAGAAGTATGGTGCATGTATGTAATGTTGAATTGTTTCCATCTCATGTCCTATACTTAGGGGTGTGCATTCGATTGGTTTGACTGGATTGGTTTGGAAATTTAACAAAACGTAATTAATCGAAATCCAGAATCCAAATAATTTTTTCAGGAGAACCAAACCAGTCAAATCGAATTTTAATTCGGTTTGATTGGTTTGGTTTAAAAAAAATTGAAATTTAAGAACTTTCGAAAATATAGCCGTAATTTAAGAGCTTTCGAAAATAACAAAATTATAGTATGATTAATGAATAATGAGATTTGAAAGATTATCAAAATTAAACATGATTTATATCTGAATAGAATAAGCTTCTCGTTGTTTTATTCTCTTTAGTGTTGTTTAGTAGATTGGTTTTCACTTTACACTGAAATTATAATTCTTATGTGAATTTTAATTCGATTTTCGATTAGTTCAGTAAAAAAAAAAAAAAACAAACCGTAACTGATAAACCAAACTATACAAATTTTAAAATCGAACCAAATCAATAAATTGGTTTGGTTCGGATCAGTTTTTCGGATTTATCCAAACAATGCACACCCCTGCCTATACTAGCATTACCATTATTTTACCCTTTTTCTTAAACTCAAAATTTTGATTTTTTACAAGTATTTTAAGGTATATAAAATCTATTTGACATAATTTAAGACAGATTACTCATCTATTCTTCATTATAAAGATCTTCTTCTGTTAATTCAACTAGCCTATACTACAATGCTTTAGGGGTGTCAACGAGCCGAGTTTGAGTGAGTTCGGTTTTGACTTGTATTTAGCTCGTTCGAAATTTGCTTATGTTCGAAATTACTCATGAACTGTGTGTTTTTATTCGGCTCGACTTATATATTTTTGTTTGTGTTCGGTCTGTTTATATTAATTAGAAAAATAAATGTATAATGTTGAATTCAAACCTACATCATTCCTATACAATAAGAAACATAGAACAACATGACCACACTATTCATGAGTAATTTTGAACACCAGCAAATTTCGATCAAAGGATTATTCGTTTCGGCTCGTTTATAATTCAAGTTTAAAAATTTGTTTGCATTCGGCACACTTATTTAACGAACCATTCAAATACAAGCAAAAGCCGAACAAGGGTTGTTAACAAAGAACAAACTTTTATGACGAATATACAATACTTTATTATCTTTTTTTGACGAGCAAACATTACATGTGGAATCCGCACATGAGGATTGATGGTATTGTGGTGGCATTTCACCACAATACCACTAAATATTATCAAATTTGCATCTATCCACACCAATCTTATCCAAACATAATTTTATTTCTATTTTGAAAGCCATACAATGCTTTACTTCCCTACAGCTACGTTGCAGTTGGAAACGAACCATTCCTGAAAACATTAAATGGAACATACCTGCAATCAACATTCCCAGCCCTCCAAAACATCCAGAGTGCGCTCATCAAAGCAGGCCTCGCAAGCCAAGTGAAGGTGACCATCCCCCTCAATGCCGATGTCTATGAGTCAGCGACCGGCAAGCCTTCCGGCGGCGACTTCCGAGCCGACATAAAAGACCTCATGCTCTCCATAGTTAAATTCCTTAGTGACAACACTTCTCCCTTCACAGTCAACATCTACCCTTTCATCAGCCTTCTCAATGATCCAAACTTCCCTTTAGACTACGCCTTCTTCGACGGCTCATCGTCCACAATCATCGACGGCTCGACGACATACACCAACACATTGGATGCGAATCATGATACACTTTTTTGGGCTCTGAAGAAGAATGGATTTGGCAACATGTCAATCATAGTTGGTGAGATTGGTTGGCCAACAGATGGTCATATAGATGCTAATGTTCAGTATGCTCAGAAGTTCAATCAGGGGCTCATGAACCACATTGCGCAGGGAACTCCGATGAGGCCGGGAGCCATGGATGTGTATTTGTTCAGTCTGATTGACGAGGACGAGAAGAGCATTCAGCCTGGGAACTTTGAGAGGCATTGGGGGCTGTTTAGCTTTGATGGCAGAGCAAAATACCAGCTGAAGATTGGGAACAATGAGATTGTTTCTGCTAAGGGAGTGAAGTATTTAGAGAAGAGATGGTGTGTGATGAAGCCAACAGCTAGTATTACTGATCCAAATGTGGCTTCAAGTGTGAGTTTTGCCTGTGGGAATGCAGATTGTACAAGTCTGGGGTATAAGACCTCTTGTAGTGATTTGGATGCTCGCGGGAACATCTCTTATGCGTTTAATAGCTATTATCAGAAGAACGATCAAGATGATAGAGCCTGCGGTTTTTCGAACTTGGGAAGTGTTACAGAGAAAGACCCGTCGACGCTGAACTGCAAGTTTCCTGTCATGATTGAGGTTTCTGAAGGGGTTCCGTGGAGGATGGGGGGAGCTCAGGAACATGGTTTTGCTTCAGTGTTCTCTGTGTTGGTTCCATTATTGTTGTTGATATTGTGTTGAGGTTATGAAGACATGCATGGTTTGTTTGGATTATGTTAAAGCTGTTTATTGTGAAGATCAGGATATGGTGTGAAAACTGGTATTAGTGGCGCTAACTTAAGAGAATGTTGGACGACGAATGACGACGTGGATCACATCACGCTGTCGTATCTATATGCTATAATAATATATTTGTAAGTCTTTTAACCATTTAGATAGTTATATAAATATTTCAATACCTTAAATATTTATAAGGTAATTTTATGTATGCTGGTACAAATGAATTTTGTGGAGCCATCCAGCTTTTGATTTGTAAATCATTTTATCAGTCTTTTAAACATGACTATATGCACTATAATTTGCAAAATGTTCTGTTAAATATGCATTATAGTTGATAACCTGATTTATAAATAATTATATATGCACAATATTTAACATGATGAGATGGATGCTGGGGATAATTTGGGATGTTAAAGATGATATATATGATATGAAATATACATACACAAGAAAGTTAAATATCATAATTCAGATTGGAGGAGGATGATTACCCCATATAAAGGATGGGCTAATTTCTTTAAACATGTGGATTATAGTTAATGGGAAATATTAGGGCATGATATGGTGCCAATGGGCCCGGGGTGATGACTACTACATTTTGACTTCTTTGAATATGAGTGATTTATTCCTTCATTTGCTAGACAGTAGATGTAGAAAGCTTTTATGAAGCTAACATAGAAGAACAAGGTTGTAATATAGTATAGAGATGGTAGTATGCTTAAAATTGAGGCTTGATTGGACTCGGATTGAACCAAATTTGTCTTCATTAAGTTCATCCTAATAAGATGGCCAGTTTGACTGCAAACTTGTAATGAATAAAAATTTTCGTTAAGTCTTCCTAAAGTTCATTATGCAACAAAACTCAAAACTCAAATCAAATATCAAAACTCTTTATTAATACAAAGAGAAAAATAACNCTTCTCTTTTATTTTTATTTTTTTTATTTTTTTTTATTTTTTTTTTTTACATACATATCATCAAATTCTTATGTATTTACATATCTGAGACCGGTACGTTACGTTTTACATACACTTGTACCAGGTAAATCTCTTATATCACATAAAAAATATTACGATTGTGAATTTTAAAAGTTGAAATGCATGTTTATATACATATGTATGGTAAATGCAATTTTTTTTTTGTATATGATATATTGAAGTCCTCGAGTCTGATATTTACATTTATGGAACTTTGGTGTTATGAACCTACGAATCAAAAGGTGTTCTTCATTTTGGAAAAGTATGCACTAGTGACATTTTTTATGTGATATTAAAGATTAGAGGGTTTTTTATGTAAATATGAATTAATGTTTAGGTGTTTGATATCTAAATACATACATAAGAAGTATGGTGCATGTATGTATTGTTGAATTGTTTCCATCTCATGTCCTATACTTAGGGGTCTGCATTCGATTGGTTTGACTGAATTGGTTTGGAAATTTAACAAAACGTAATTAATCGAAATCCAGAATCCAAATAATTTTTCAGGAGAACCAAACCAGTCAAATCGAGTTTTAATTCGGTTTGATTGGTTTGGTTTTAAAAAAAATCAAAATTTAAGAGCTTTCGAAAATATAGCCGAAATTTAAGCACATGTTTATTGAATTTCTATATTACTTGTGAAAAATATAAGAATAACAAAATTATAGTATGATTAATGAATAATGAAATTTGAAAGATTATCGAAATTAAACATGATTTATATATGAATAGAGCAAGCTTCTCGTTGTTTTATTCTCTGTAGTGTTGTTTAGTAGATTGGTTTTCACTTTACACTGAAATTTTAATTCTTATGTGAATTTTAATTCGATNACAGAATCCAAATAATTTTTCAGGAGAACCAAACCAGTCAAATCAAATTTTAAATTCGGTTTTAAAAAAATTGAAATTTAAGAGCTTTCGAAAATATAGCCAAGATTTAAGCACATTTTTATTGAATTTCTATATTACTTGTGAAAATATAAGAATACCAAAATTATAGTATGATTAATGAATAATGAAATTTGAAAAATTAACAAAATTAAACATGATTTATATCTGAATAGAGTAAGCTTCTCGTTGTTTTATTCTGTGTAGTGTTGTTTAGTAGATTGGTTTTCACTTTACACTGAAATTTTAATTCTTATGTGAATTTTAATTCGATTTTCGATTAGTTTGGTAAAACAAAAAAAACAAACCGTAACCGATAAACCAAGCTATACAAATTTTAAAACCGAACCATTATTTTAAAAACCGAACCAAATCAATAAATTGGTTCGGTTCGGATCAGTTTTTTGGATTTATCCAAACAATGCACACCTCTACCTATACTAACATAGCTTTTTTTACCATTATTTTACCTTTTTTCTTAAACTCAAAATTTTGAATTTTNTGATTAGTTTGGTAAAACAAAAAAAAAACAAACCGTAACCGATAAACCAAGCTATACAAATTTTAAAACAGAACCATTATTTTAAAAACCGAACCAAATCAATAAATTGGTTCGGTTCAGATTAGTTTTTTGGATTTATCCAAACAATGCACACACTCTACCTATACTAACATAGCTTTTTTTACCATTATTTTACCTTTTTTCTTAAACTCAAAATTTTGAATTTTTACAACTATTTTAAGTTACATAAAATCTATTTGACATAATTTAAGACAGATTACTCATCTATTCTCCATTATAAAGATTTTCTTATGTTAATTCAACTAGCCTATACTACAATGCTTTAGGGTTGTCAACGAGCCGAGTTCGAGCGAGTTCGGTCTTGACTTGTATTTAGCTCGTTCGAAATTTGTTGTGTTTGAAATTACTCATNGTATGTTAATTCAACTAGCCTATACTACAATGCTTTAGGGTTGTCAACGAACCGAGTTCGAGCGAGTTCGGTCTTGACTTGTATTTAGCTCGTTCGAAATTTGTTGTGTTTGAAATTACTCATGAACTGTGTGTTTTTATTAAGCTTGACTTATATATTTTTATTTGTGTTCGGCCTGTTTATATTAATTAGAAAAATAAATGTATAATGTTGAATTCAAACCTACAACCATTCCNGCATGAATTGTGTGTTTTTATTCAGCTTGACTTATATATTTTTATTTGTGTTCGACCTGTTTATATTAATTAGAAAAATAAATGTATAATGTTGAATTCAAACCTACAACCATTCCAATACAATAAGAAATATAGAACAACATGACCACACTATTCATGAGTAATTTCGAACACGAGCAAATTTCGATCAAAGGATTGGTCGTTTCGGCTCGTTTATAATTCAAGTTTAAACGTTTGCTTGCATTCGGCGCACTTATTTAACGAGTCATTCAAATACAAGCAGAAGCCGAACAAGAGTTGTTAACAAAGAACAAACTTTTATGACGGATATACAATACTTTATTAGCTTATTTTGACGAGCAAATATTACATGTGGAATCCGTACACGCGGATTGATGGTATTGTGGTGGCATTTCACCACAATACCACTAAATATTATCAAATTTGCATCTATCCACACCAATCTTATCCAAACATAATTTTATTTCTATTTTGAAAGCCATACAATGCTTTACTTCCCTACAGCTACGTTGCAGTTGGAAACGAACCATTCCTGAAAACATTAAATGGAACATACCTGCAATCAACATTCCCAGCCCTCCAAAACATCCAGAGCGCGCTCATCAAAGCAGGCCTCGCAAGCCAAGTGAAGGTGACCATCCCCCTCAATGCCGATGTCTATGAGTCAGCGACCGGCAAGCCTTCCGGCGGCGACTTCCGAGCCGACATAAAAGACCTCATGCTCTCCATAGTCAAATTCCTCAGTGACAACACTTCCCCCTTCACAGTCAACATCTACCCTTTCATCAGCCTTCTCAATGACCCAAACTTCCCGTTAGATTACGCCTTCTTCGATGGCTCATCGTCCCCAATCATCGACGGCTCGACGACATACACCAACACGTTGGATGCGAATCATGATACACTTGTTTGGGCTCTGAAGAAGAATGGATTTGGCAACATGTCAATCATAGTTGGTGAGATTGGTTGGCCAACAGATGGTCATATAGATGCTAATGTTCAGTATGCTCAGAAGTTCAATCAGGGGCTCATGAACCACATTGCGCAGGGAACTCCGGTGAGGCCGGGAGCCATGGATGTGTATTTGTTCAGTCTGATTGACGAGGACGAGAAGAGCATTCAGCCTGGGAACTTTGAGAGGCATTGGGGGCTGTTTAGCTTTGATGGCAGAGCAAAATACCAGATGAAGATAGGGAACAATGAGATTGTTTCTGCTAAGGGAGTGAAGTATTTAGAGAAGAGATGGTGTGTGATGAAGCCAACAGCTAGTATTACTGATCCAAATGTGGCTTCAAGTGTGAGTTTTGCCTGTGGGAATGCAGATTGCACAAGTCTGGGGTATAAGACCTCTTGTAGTGATTTGGATGCTCGCGGGAACATCTCTTATGCATTTAATAGCTATTATCAGAAGAACGATCAAGATGATAGAGCCTGCGGTTTTTCGAACTTGGGAAGTGTTACAGAGAAAGACCCGTCGACGCTGAACTGCAAGTTTCCTGTCATGATTGAGGTTTCTGAAGGGGTTCCGTGGAGGATGGGGGGAGCTCAGGAACATGGTTTTGCTTCAGTGTTCTCTGTGTTGGTTCCATTATTGTTGTTGATATTGTGTTGAGGTTATGAAGACATGCATGGTTTGTTTGGATTATGTTAAAGCTGTTTATTGTGAAGATCCGGATATGGTGTGAAAACTGGTATTAGTGGCGCTAACTTAAGAGAATGTTGGACGACGAATGACGACGTGGATCACATCACGCTGTCGTATCTATATGCTATAATAATATATTTGTAAGTCTTTTAACCATTTAGATAGTTATATAAATATTTCAATACCTTAAATATTTATAAGGTAATTTTATGTATGCTGGTACAAATGAATTTTGTGGAGCCATCCAGCTTTTGATTTGTAAATCATTTTATCAGTCTTTTAAACATGACTATATGCACTATAATTTGCAAAATGTTCTGTTAAATATGCATTATAGTTGATAACCTGATTTATAAATAATTATATATGCACAATATTTAACATGATGAGATGGATGCTGGGGATAATTTGGGATGTTAAAGATGATATATATGATATGAAATATACATACACAAGAAAGTTAAATATCATAATTCAGATTGGAGGAGGATGATTACCCCATATAAAGGATGGGCTAATTTCTTTAAACATGTGGATTATAGTTAATGGGAAATATTAGGGCATGATATGGTGCCAATGGGCCCGGGGTGATGACTACTACATTTTGACTTCTTTGAATATGAGTGATTTATTCCTTCATTTGCTAGACAGTAGATGTAGAAAGCTTTTATGAAGCTAACATAGAAGAACAAGGTTGTAATATAGTATAGAGATGGTAGTATGCTTAAAATTGAGGCTTGATTGGACTCGGATTGAACCAAATTTGTCTTCATTAAGTTCATCCTAATAAGATGGCCAGTTTGACTGCAAACTTGTAATTAATAAAAATTTTTGTTAAGCCTTCCTAAACTTCATTATGCAACAAAACTCAAAACTCAAATCAAATATCAAAACTCTTTATTAATACAAAGAGAAAAATAACAAATACAATATCATACATGATGAATAAAGATTTGGCTAAATTTAGAAAATTATTATAATATTGTGTAAATCTAACATCATGAATCAAATTTAAGAAATAACAAACTGCCCAAAAATCTGAATTATTGTCTCCTTCATATGATCCATTTATTATCAATTGATCCCTGTTGCAACACGAAGCCTAAGTCGACATTACAGTCGAATATTACCTAAAACTGAATCAAATCAGAATCAAATTTGATGTCGGGTTTTGATAAGAAGCAGAAATCTGTAATTTGGATTCATCCGTGATCTCCCAGTTAAGCTCTATAAAGAGTCTTTCAGCTTACAGCCCTTGGTTTCAACAGGGAAGAAGACTACAGCCATCCCTGTAAAGAATATCACAGCTTCGAAGAGAAGAACAGCTGCTACCTTGTGGCAACCATCCACCAAGCCAACTGCCACAAGGGGAGAAATAATCCCACCAATTTTTCCAATTGAGTTTGCTGTTCCATAGCCTGTACTCCTGACAGAGGTTGGATAAATCTGCAAAAAAATAAAAGAGGGCATTTACATACAAACCCATACATATCTTATGTATTTACATATCTAACACCAAACCTTTCATATTTACATGAACAACACTCAAATCTTTAACATTACATAAAAAAAATCACTATTATTAACTTTTTTAAAATGAAATACATGCATAGGTTTATAACACCAAAGTGTAATGAATGTAAATATCAAACTTCAGGAGATAGTTATGTAAATACAGAAGCATTGTGTGGTATGTGTGTGAATTTTCCAAAAAACATGATCATGTAAATAAGCTGAGTGAAAATTCATATATTTGCATCTCAACTTCTTCTTTTGTTGAATTTATGTGCCCAAATAAAAAAATTGTTGAGAATAAATATAAATTATGCATGGTAAACTAATTACCACTTTTAACATAGAAGCTTAAGCCTGTGAGAGTGAGCCAACCAACTGATATAGTTTATTTATATATTGGGTTTTCGCACATTGTTCATGAATACAAGAAGCCCATTAAAAAATAGTTCATGAGTCGAGCCCAATTGCATGCAAAATCCTCAAGAATCCTTCGAAAGAGTGGGATGCTAAGGTGAACGTTATCTTGAAGCTCGAGATTCATCAAGTTTTAATCTTGAGATTTTTATTGGTTCTTTAATGGAAAATGAGCAAAATCTTATGAAAAAATAAGGAAATGAAAGACAAAGAACATGCCTTGAAGTCTACCTCCTCAACAAATGAATAAGAACAATATTCGATCAAAGCTAACAAAGAAGGCCTAGATAACAATCTCACTCAATTTTTTCGCCATTTAAACATAAAAGAAGATAGAAGAGAGATAGGGTATAAGAAAAACTCCAATCCTAAAAACAAAAAATAAGGTGGATCATCTCAAGACGACTCAATTATCAACTCACGCATAGTTTGTTCATATAGAGCTGTCTCAGGGTGTCGATGTTGAAGTGTGTGAGGTAGCCTTTCTGAGACTATGCAACTCGGTTAAGAATGAAGCAACATTTTACAACTCTAAAATAATTTATAATTTCACAGGGATTGTACAGTGCAAGGGAGGGACAACAAAGAAGGAAATAAATAGAGCAAAGAGGATGATTTAAAACTACAATCACACTGAAAAAAGCAGGAAGCATTTTGCTTCATGACTTTAGAGCATAAAATCATGCGTGATTTTCAAGAAGCTAAACGATAGATATGGACTTGCAAAAATTTAAAACTTTCTTTTGATTAATTACATGAAACTGAAAAAAAAAGCATTCACATTAAGGGATCCAAATCTATTTGGATACAAAAAAAATCAAGATGTGATAGTCGAATATCAATACTAGACAAACGAAAAAAACAATATTTGTATCGTTAAAACCAAGTGATGGCCATTAAAATAAAAAGAATGATCAAGTTTATAATAATAGGTCATCATGAAAATGTTTATTTACTTGCTATTGCTTGCTAAGAAGAATATGATATGAATGCTTGAATTCTTGTACAAAAGATTATGGCTTGGGCACCCTAGCTTATTCATGCTAGCAAGAATACAGCCACCTGGATCTCTTAACCAGTTAAAGAACTTCCCCGCTTAAAGTTTGAGGAATAAATTGGTGATTTATATCAAACGAGCAGGTAGTAATTATCTTTTTTTTTTTTTAATATAAGAAATGTATGGCAACATCTAGATCGTTTGAAACAACAAGAACCATGAGTAAAGGTGAAGAAAGATACATTACTTCTTTTTTTNATTTGAGGAATAAATTGGTGATGTATATCAAACGAGCAGGTAGTAATTATTATTTTTTTTTTTTTAATATAAAAAATGTATGGCAACATCTAGATCGTTTGAAACAACAAGAACCATTAGTAAAGGTGAAGAAAGATACATTACTTCTTTTTTTTTTTTTTTCGTTATAAACGAAGACTAGATCTACATGGGTACTCCTTTTGGCATCAAAGAGTGATGTATAACGTAGTTTAATTGTTCTCCCAAAAGGATCAGCGTGAGAAAAGCTGTTTAATTGCATGCATATCGAATGATCAGTAGGGGAAGCTTGAGATAGATTTATTTGATGAATTTTGCAGCAAGCATGGTATTAGACATAATCTTTTGAGTCCTACAACTTTATAAAACAGATTTGGAGAGAAGAAAAGCNCTTTTTTTTTTTTTCGTTATAAACGAAGACTAGATCTACATGGGTACTCCTTTTGGCATCAAAGAGTGATGTATAACGTAGTTTAATTGTTCTGACAAAAGGATCAGCGTGAGAAAAGCTGTTTAATTGCATGCATATCAAATGATCAGTAGGGGAAGCTTGAGATAGATTTATTTGATGAATTTTGTAGCAAGCATGGTATTAGACATAATCTTTTGAGTCCTACAACTTTATAAAACAGATTTGGAGAGAAGAAAAGCCAAATGTTAACAGAGATGGCTAGGCCTATGATTAATGAAAATTAACTTCTTGAGTATCTTTGGACTGATGAAGAATGCTTATTACTTTTAGAATACAGTAACAATAATTATTTACTTCAAGAAGGCATCATATAAGCATAGAAAAGTGTTACAATAATGATAAGGAGCATTTCCCTAGCCTTGATTCAAATTGAATCAAGTGTTCAAGCGTTCCAAGGAAATTCTTCTACTAGTAAAATATTTTCTGTTTTAAAATTTAACTGTAAAAAATATATTTATGTAGTTTTTATGAATCTATCCCCTATTCTCCAAGGAGGGATCTGGAAGAAAATTTCCTTCGAAAAGCTCTCTGTTGATGATTCAAAGACTTACAAAAACAACGTAAGGGCTTGAATGAAAAACTACAAGGATTTCATAGTCGGAGATCCATCCCAAGGATTAAAACTTTTTCTTCCATTTCACATGAGGTAAAATTGTGGGCCCTAAAAATTCATGCTCTGATCATTTGAGAGAGATTATTATTCCAAAGTAAATGTTCAATAGTTTTTAGATAAGAAATTATCTAGATACTTCACCTTTATTTTACGAGGATTTATGAATGATTGTAGGTTTCTCATAAATACAAGCCCTTATGATTAATTATATATGGTGAGAAATCAAAAATTTTTATTAAAGCATAATACTATAAAATTTAATTTTATATTAAGAAAAATGTATTATCTTTATAATTTAGGGCAGATGGAGGGAATAAATGGTGATGAACATGATCAAAATCTCATAATTTTGTTATCTCTGGTTGTCATTTACCTTAATCTACTTAATCAGAGAAGTTAGTGAACTTAATTTGATAAAAATATCATTATCAGTTACTATGAGTTGCATAGTCCAAACGGGGTTTGTAGACTTGGGATGACTGTTTATTTAAGGTAATATTTTAAGTCAACTTTAACTAATAAAGAGTTTAATGCCCTATCAAGTGTACTTTATGGTTAACCATCAAGGGAATTTATGTATT
>JXCR01142176.1:112214-128644 GCA_002079205.1 Phalaenopsis hybrid cultivar
TATATATATATATATATATATATATATATATATATATATATATATATATATATATATATATATATATATATATATATATATATATATCTGTGTGTGTGTGTGTGTGTGACGCCACCGTGGCTCATTAGTTGGCAACGTTTGTAAGACCCCAAGAGTCACGGGTTCAAGCCTTGCCTCGAATTTATCACATGGAGTTGGTTGGAGGCTCCACCCTTTGCCCTATGACCAATATTTTGAAAAATAAAGAAAATGTATGCATGTATGTACATATGTGTGTGTGTGTGTGTATATTTGCATGAATAAACATATATATAGAGTAAATTTATATTAATTATTTGATTATTATGATAATTTAAGGGAGGGATAACTTTAATTAGGTTAATATCTCTATTTACATAATCGCTTATAATTTAAATTCTAATTTGTGTGGGACCCTTACTCAACATCAGTTGAATCACTGAAATATTTAAAAGTTTTATTTTTATCGACTCGAAATAAGTGACTGTTATTTATTATGAAATAAACTTACCATTCATCATTAGGCGCATTAATTATCATTATTTGTGCTAGATTTCNGTTTAAATTCTAATTTGTGTGGGACCATTACTCAACATCAGTTGAATCACTGAAATATTTAGAAGTTTTATTTTTATCGCCTCGAAATAAGTGAATGTTATTTATTATGAAATAAACTTACCATTCATCATTAGGCGCATTAATTATCATTATTTGTGCTAGATTTCTAGTTACTTTGTAGGATTGTTAGTCATACATTTGCTACTTCATTTGTTTTCATATTTTATACTTGTTATATGTTACATTTATTGCTCGTAATGAAGTAATTAGTAGGGTTATTTTACCATTGTACTCAAGGTTGGTGAGAGAGTTCTTCTGACACCGACATCAGGCTCCCTTCTCTGGCGTGGGTGGGCCCCCCAGTTGAGATGGTTGGACCATCACCTGGGCAAGCNCAGGGTTATTTTACCATTGTACTCAAGGTTGGTGAGAGAGTTCTTCTGACATCGACATCAGGCTCCCTTCTCTGGCGTGGGTGGGCCCCCCAGTTGAGATGGTTGGACCATCACCTGGGCAAGCGTCTCTCTAATTATTTTCATTATCTGCTCCTTAAGCTCTTGGATTTGTTGCATTACGGTGTGTTCCATGAGATGAAAAGCTTCTTCGAAAATGAGAAAATGTTTCTTTGGTAAAGAGTTGATCCTTGTTTACATTTAATTTCCTCTATTTATAGTAGTTAACCCTCATAAAATGGCATATATGGGCCTATTTCCCATGAGCCTATAAATGTGAATCCCTCGACCCCAATCAACTTTACCTCTACCATGATTAGGGGTCTTGGGAAAGGCTAACTTCCAACTGCATTGTTGAATCATGAAGACTTGGCTGTTGGGTCTTAGAATATGGGCCATTTGGCTTTAGTCATTCGGCCTTGATCATTCGGTCTTGGTCATTCAACCTCAACCATTCGATTTCCTGATATGATATTTTGGCTTATCAAGGGCTAGTCATCCTGATGGATAGATCGCGAGTGTCCGTTTTGCGATGATCTAGACAGTAGCTTTTTTGTTGCACAACTCCCAATGCTTATTTTTACTTAGAATGTGTTGACTAACTACTGTAAAAATGTAGATAATTGATTTGATAATTGTAGTCAGAATAAAACCTTCAGGAATGAGAGATAACATAAAAGATTTCTTCTGAACTGTTAGCCTACGGAAGGTCAACGGGTCAACAGGTTTGCAACCTAAAAGCCCAATCTCTTTTAGTAGATCANCCCGTTTTGCGATGATCTAGACAGTCACTTTTTTGTTGCACAACTCCCAATGCTTATTTTTACTTAGAATGCGTTGACTAACTACTGTAAAAATGTAGATAATTGATTTGATAGTTGTAGTCAGAATAAAACCTTCAGGAATGAGAGATATCATAAAAGATTTCTTCTGCACTGTTAGCCTACGGAAGGTCAACGGGTCAACAGGTTTGCAACCTAAAAGCCCAATCTCTTTTAGTAGATCAGTTGAGTATTTCCTATGAGATGAATAAGCAATGTTTACTATATATAAATTCAATCCCCAAAATATTTTGGCCAACTCAAATCTTTTGTTAGAAAATATTTTGTTGATAATGTAATAACAACAACTTAAAATAATAATAATAATAATAAAAATGAAAGACATCGATTTGGGAAGCCACCTCTAAGTAGGGATTCGATCACAATCTCTACCACTTTACTTCTCATTCGATCGCAACCTTTTCAAATTTCAAGGACGAAATTTTTATAAGGAGGGGAGATTGTAATAACACCAAATTATAAAAATAATAATAATAATAATAATGCGTCGATTTGGGAAATCACCTCTTGACGGGGATTAGATCGCAACTAAGGCTGTCAAAACAGCTCGTTGTTCGCAAACAGCTCGTGTTCGGCTCGTTAAAAAGCTCGTGTTCGGCTTGTTAATTTCGTTCGATAAGTTAACGAGCAGAACACGAACTAAGATGTGTTTGTTCGTGTTCGGCTCGTTTTGGCTCGAAACACTACTTATCAAGTTTATATATATATAAGTAGTATTTTAAAAAAATCTAGTTGACTACAAGACTACAAAGATTTCTAATCAATTAAAGTATTGACTAAGAAAATAGAATAAAAATTATTAACCTAGATTCAAATGATGTTTTAATATAAATAATAATTTTTAAATCTTGCTCAAACCCTAATTATCTAATGGCTNTTAAGAAAATAGAATAAAAATTATTAAACTAGATTCAAATGATGTTTTAATATAAATAATAATATGTTTATCTTGCCCAAACCCTTATTGTCTTATGGTTACATGATTAGGGTTGTTAAAAGGACTCTTTGTTCGTGAACAGCTCGCTCAAACCCTTATTATTTTATGGCGACATGATTAGGGTTGTTCAAAGGACTCTTTGTTCGTGAACAGCTCGTGTTCGCCTAATTATCTTATGGCTATATGATTAGGGTTGTTAAAAGGACTCTTTGTTCGTGAACAGCTCGTGTTCAGCTCGTTAAGCAAACGAGTTGANAATGGCTATATGATTAGGGTTGTTAAAAGGACTCTTTGTTCGTGAACAACTCGTATTCAGCTCGTTAAGCAAACGAGTTGAACACGAACACACTTTTTGAACTCGAAATATAAACGAGCCGAACACGAGCTGAGAATGGCTCGCTCGTGTTCGACTCGTTTACACCCGTAATCGCAACCTTTACCGCTTTACTCCTCATTCGATCGTATCGAGTGAGAACGAGCGAAAAGAGAAATTGTCATACCCGAGAACGACAGAAAGGAAGGGGGGGAATCACTGCATCGAGAAGAAGCCTCATGTGTGACGTCTCTGTCGTGTTGAACCCTAGTTGAGGAAGGAGGAAGGAGTTTGGCTTCATGCGGCTTTTCTTGCTTAGGTCGGTGTGTTGAGTTTAGGGCTCAGCCAAAACTTATAAAGATAAGTTTTATTAATTGAAATATTTAACAAGGACTTGAAGAAATAAAATAAAAATGGAAATTTTGTTCTTAAATAGCTAATTTAAATAATAAATTATTATATTTGTATATAAATTAAATTTCTAATACCATGAGTACCATGTTAGGCTTTCAATTTTTAGAAAAATCGACGTCTAAGTCTGGTAGCAAATTACGCGTCATCGAGGTGCGTACTTGTGCTTTTAAACTATAATAATAATTTATTTATNACATGAGTACCATGTTAGGCTTTCAATTTTTAGAAAAATCAACGTCCAAGTCTGGTAGCAAATTACGCGTCATCGAGGTGCGTACTTGTGCTTTTAAACTATAATAATAATTTATTTATNGCTTGAAATTTATTGTTTAAATTAATGAGAAAAATAGACGTAGGGTATTGGATTTGAATTTACACCGTTTCTATGTAATAAAAGATGTAAAATCACGTGACTACTCATGCTATGATGATTTAAAATTAGATATAAATATATAATATATTATTATATAAATATATAACATATTATTATATAAATAGTATATATAATTTTCTTATTTTGTTCTTGAAAAGATATGAGAGAACTTGATTTTATTGATGAAAAGAAAAGTATAAATACCCATTACTGAACTTAATGGTAATGAAAACAATAAAAACAGAATACAGTAGAAAAGGAAATGAATAATAACAAAATATAAGAGACAGCTAATCTCTCTAATTTAAGGAAAGAAATAAATAGAGATTCTCAATATCCCTCACATAATTTACAACCCTTTAAATATAAAGTTATAACAAATATGAAATATAATCTTAGAATTTTTGAGATCTTTCAACACTCTCCCTCAAGTTGGGTTGTGCAGATTGTACATGTCCAACTTGCTACATAATTCTTCAAAGTTGATTCTTGAGAGAGGCTTAGTGAGGATATCTGTTGTTTGATGTCGGGAAGAAATGTATGCAAGTTCGACGATTCCTCTCTCAATATTTTCTAAGATGAATTGTCGATCGATCTTGATGTGTTTCTTCTGTCATGGTGTACTGGATTCTTTGCAATGTTGATGGTTGTCTGGTTGTCATATTGTAGTTTGACGGTTTTTTCAGTTAGCATTCCGAGTTCGCTGAGTATTCTTTGAATCCACATTCAATCGCAGATCCTGAGTGCAAGAGCTCTGAATTCAGCTTCAACGCTGCTTCTTGATACCACAAACTGTTTTTTGCTTCTCTAAATGACTAGGTTTCCCCATACATAAGTTCAATAGTCGGAAGTCGATCGTCGGTCCGAGACATCCCCTGCCCAGTCTGCATCTTAATACGCTTTTATACTTCGATCCTTATTCCTTTGAAACAGTAGCCCTTTGCCTGGAGTCATCTTGAGGTATCTCAAGATTCTATAGACTGCATTCATGTGTTCTTCCGTAGGGCTGTTCATGAATTGACTAATAACACTAATAGAAAAACTAATGTTGGGTTATGTTTGTGAGAGATAGATGAGTCGCCCCACGAGTCGCTGATATCTCCCCCTATCTACAGGTGCGCTATTTTTCTCAGTGTCGATCTTCTTGTAGGGATCCATTGGAGTATTGACGGGTTTGCAACCGAGCATACATGTTTCCTTCAACACATCCAATGTATATTTCCGTTGTGACACAAATATTCATCATTTGCTACAGGTTTCGAAGGAGAACATACTTCATTCCAAATTTTCTAAATTTGAAGTTTGACTTAAATGTGTAACTTTTCTTGGGCATATTATCAGTTGAGACGACATATCTATGGATCAAAATAAGATTAANTCATGGATTATTTCCTTTTAGTTGAATAGTTATATTAAGAATATGTATTAATTAAGTTACCTAAAATATATTATACAGAATATTATGTACCTAAAATATATTGTACAAATTATTATTTATTGGAATGAAAGCAAAGGAAAAAACATCCAGCCTATTTGCTCAAAATATTGACATGGTATTTGAGCTTCAATTGGTCTGAATCCTTGGTACTTGATATTCTTTAGCTTTTGTTATCGTTCGCCGGCATCNGGAGCTTCTTTAACTAGAGATAATAGTATTCAAAAAGTTCTTGAGCGGGTTAAGACGGGCAATTTAGAGAAATATGTACTAGTTCAAGATAGTTTATTAAGGTATAAGGCAATGTTTATGCTCCAAATGTTGAAATTTGAGATGAGAAATTCTGGAGGAAGTACATTTATCTGGATATACCATATCATATGTCTACAATTTAGTCCCTCAACTTTATAACATTGAATCAACATGGTCCCTCGTGTAGAAATCATGATACAAAATTTGTCTCATTTTAGTCCCATGATTATATTAAATTTATCCCAATTTAGTTCTGAAAAGTCCATTTTTTATCAATTATGTATATTGAGGAACAAATTGGAGAAAACAAACACTAGGAAAAATTAATCATATGAATAGACATGAGATTATTTGAAGTTTAAACCCAAAAAGAATGTGAAGCATTAAAAGAATTGTGTAAAAATAGCTCTGAGAACCATCATAGATATTTAACATTTTATTATGATAATGAAGGAAAAATACACACATTAGAAGAAAAAGAGTATTTTTCTTATAAACAAAAAGAAATTAAACTTCAAAGAAAGTTTTTGCTGACATTGAGAAAGAAATCATACCCAAGCAAGTGAAGCCTCTAAGATTGTGCCTATGCTCCAAAAAAAGGAAAAGAACACCATCCATGAACCTCTGCTGGGAGCAGGAACAAACTCAAGAAACCAAGAGAAGAGAACTGGTCCACCCCCCAAGCCAGCACCAACAAAAAATCGAAGGATGACCAAAGATATGTAATTGGGAGCGAATGCACTTAGAAAACCAGCCACACTTGTCACCAGTGCTGTAAAGACAAAACCTTTCCTGAAAAAAGCTATAGATGTATGGGTAACAACAAAAATACAAACACATTAAGGAGCAGATTTCATTCTATATTTTACAAAGTAAGAATTTCTAATTATAGCATTTACTATGGAGTGTGAATTAGTGTGGATGATGCACTAGATCAGGGACGGAACAAGCATTGTTTTTTAAGGTGGGCAAAATTATCAAATATCTAAATTTTACTATTTATATAGAAAAAAATTACAAATTCCAGCGGGGGCAATTACCACCCTGGATATAACCTGATTCTGCCTCTGTAATATCAATCAGGAGTAAATGAAATCAGACAGAATAAAGAGTTTCCTTCTTCGCAATACTGCAAAGAAGGAAATATTATATTTTCATGGATTATTTCCTTTTAGCTGAATAGTTATATTAAAAATATGTATTAATTAAGTTACCTAAAATATATTATACAAAATATTATGTACCTAAAATAGATTGTACAAATTATTATTTATTGGAATAAAAGCAAAGGAAAAAAACATCCAGCCTATTTGCTCAAAATATTGACATGATATTTGAGCTTCAATTGGTCTGAATCCTTGGTACTTGATATTCTTTAGCTTTTGTTATCGTTCGCCGGCATCGTCGGGAGCGCTCGTACTTGTTCTTGTTTGAGTTCTGCGACCTTGTTCGATCGCGACAGCCGCGATCTTCCCTCCTTGTTCGATCGCGACAGCCGCTGCTCCTCTGCCTTGTTTGATTTTTTTTTATCTCTTGGTTTTTCCTTGGCTTCGGACTCCCCTCCTAATTTAAGGTGGTGCACGATTTTTTTTAGGTTGATTTTGATCAACAATTTGGATTTCTGGATATCTTGGCTATCTTTGATTTCTAGTTGATTTCGATCAACGACAATTCTAGTTAGAATGTCTTTTGAAACCTTAGCTATCAAATTTATGGGAAAGAATTATGTCGCATGGCAATTTCAGCTCAGAATGTCCTTAAAAGGGAAGGAGCTTTGGGGCCATGTTGATGGGTCTTCTCTAGCTCCTACTGAGACAAAAGATCTTGGTTAATGGAAATCAAAGGATACTCGAATTGCTTCCTGGATTTTGGGATCTATTGAGGCTCATATGGTGAACAACTTACAAACCTTTAGCACAGCTAAAGAAATGTGGGAATACTTGAAGCGCGTTTACAATCAAGATAATTCCGCAAAACGCTTTCANTTCCTACTGATTAAGATCTTGGTTAATGGAAATCAAAGGATACTCGAATTGTTTCCTGGATTTTGGGATCTATTGAGGCTCATATGGTGAACAACTTACGAACCTATAGCACAGCTAAAGAAATGTGGGAATACTTGAAGCGCGTTTACAATCAAGATAATTCCGCAAAACGCTTTCAATTGGAACTTGACATGATTAATTATAGTCAAAATAATCTTTCAATTTAACAATATTATTTCAATTGGAACTTGACATAACTTGACATGAGTAATTATAGTCAAAATAATCTTTCAATTTAACAATATTATTTCAATTGGAACTTGACATGAGTAATTATAGTCAGGATAATCTTTCAATTGAATAATATTATTCTAGCTTTCTAAATTTATGGAGTGAATATACTGGTATTATCTATGCTAAGATAACAAAGGAGAACTTAGCTAGTCTTCAGGTTATTCATGAAGAAAGTCGTCATGATCAGTTTTTAATGAAGCTCGGACTGAATTTGAAACTGCTCGGGTTAGGTTACTGAACAGAGATCTGGTTCCTTGTTTGTATATCTGTTTTGGTAAATTACTGCGCGAAGAACAAAGATTGGCGACACAAGCTGTTATTAGTACGACATGTGGATCATCGGAAATAATTAATATGACATATGTTGTTCAGACCAAAGAGAAGAGACCAGTGCTACGCTACAGCTGCAAGAAATTTGGTCATATAGCACGGAATTTTAAAAATAAGTGTTGTAATTATTGCAAGCAAAAGTGACATTATTACTGAGTGCCCTACACGACCCAAGAACTGCAAACTACAAGCACTTCATGCCACGGTAACCGACACTCACAATTCTGGCTCGACATCCACAATTGCTGGCAATAATCAATCAGTTGTGACACCATATATGGTTCAACAGATGATTCNAGCTATAGATGTATGGGTAACAACAAAAATACAAACACATTAAGGAGCAGATTTCATTCTATATTTTACAAAGTAAGAATTTCTAATTATAGCANAACATTAAGGAGCAGATTTCATTCTATATTTTACAAAGTAAGAATTTTCTAATTATAGCATTTGCTATGGAGTGTGAATTAGTGTGGATGATGCACTAGATCAGGGACGGCACAAGCATTGTTTTTTAAGGTGGGCAAAATTATTAAATATCTAAATTTTACTATTTATATAGAAAAAATTACAAATTCCAGTGGGGGCAATTACCACCCTGGATATAACCTGATTCCGCCTCTGCAATATCAATCAAGAGTAAATTAAATCAGACAGAATAAAGAGTTTCCTTCTTCACAATGTTGCAAAGAAGGAAATATTATATTTGCATGGATTATTTCCTTTTAGCTGAATAGTTAGATTAAGAATNTTACAAATTCCAGCGGGGGCAATTACCACCCTGGATATAACTTGATTCCGCCTCTGCAATATCAATCAGGAGTAAATTAAATCAGACAGAATAAAGAGTTTCCTTCTTCGCAATGTTGCAAAGAAGGAAATATTATATTTGCATGGATTATTTCCTTTTAGCTGAATAGTTAGATTAAGAATATGTATTAATTAAGTTACCTGAAATAGATTATACAAAATATTATGTACCTAAAATAGATTGTACAAACTATTATTTATTGGAAGGAAAGCAAAGGTAAAAGTATTTAGCCTATTTGCTCAAAATATTGACATGGTATCAGAGCTTGAATCGGTTTGAATCCTTGGTACTTGGTANGTAAAAGCATTTAGCCTATTTGCTCAAAATATTGACATGGTATCAGAGCTTGAATCGGTTTGAATCCTTGGTACTTGGTATTCTTTAGCTTTTGTTATCATTCACTGGCATCGTCGGGAGCGCTCGTACTTGTTCTTGTTTGAGTTTTGTGACCTTGTTCGATCGCGACAGCCGCAATCTTCCCGCCTTGTTCGATCGCGATAGCCGCTGCTCCTCTGCNCGGCATCGCCGGGAGCGCTCGTACTTGTTCTTGTTTGAGTTCTGTGACCTTGTTCGATCGCGACAGCCGCAATCTTCCCGCCTTGTTCGATCGCGATAGCCGCTGCTCCTCTGCCTTGTTTGATTTTTTTTGGATCTCTTAGTTTTTCCTTGGCTTCGGACTCCCCTCCTAATTTAAGGTAGTGCACGATTTTTTTTGGTTGATTTTGATCAACGATTTCGATTTCTGGATATCTTGGCTATCTTTGATTTCTAGTTGATTTCAATCAACGACAATTCTAGTTAGAATGTCTTCTGAAACCTTAGTTATCAGATTTACGGGAAAAAATTATGTCGCATGGGAATTTCAGCTCAGAATGTTATTAAAAGAGGAGCTATTNTTGATTTCGATCAACGATAATTCTAGTTAGAATGTCTTCTGAAACCTTAGCTATCAGATTTACGGGAAAAAATTATGTCGCATGGGAATTTCAGCTCAGAATGTTATTAAAAGAGGAGCTATTGGGCCTATTGATGGGTCTTCTCCAGCTCCTACTGAGACAAAAGATCTTGGTTAATGGGAAGCAAAGGATGCTCGAATTGTTTCCTGGATTTTGGGATCTATTGAGGCTCATATGGTGAACAATTTACGAACCTNGGAATTGTTTCCTGAATTTTGGGATCTATATTGAGCTCATATGGTGAACAATTTACGAACCTTTAGCACAGCTAAAGAAATGTGGGAATACTTGAAGCGTGTTTACAATCAAGATAATTCCGCAAAACGCTTTCAATTGAAACTTGACATGAGTAATTATAGTAAAAAATCTTTCAATTTAACAATATTATTTCAATTAGAACTTGACATGAGTAATTATAGTCAGGATAATCTTTCAATTGAATAATATTATTCTGGTTTTCTAAATTTATNTAATTGAAACTTGACATGAGTAATTATAGTAAAAAATCATTCAATTTAACAATATTATTTCAATTAGAACTTGACATGAGTAATTACAGTCAGGATAATCTTTCAATTGAATAATATTAATCTGGTTTTCTAAATTTATGGAGTGAATATACTGACATTATCTATGCTAAGATGACAAATGAGAACTTAGCTAGTCTTCAGGTTATTCATGAAGAAAGTCGTAGTCAGTTTTTAATGAAGCTCGGACCTGAATTTGAAACTGCTCAGGTTAGGTTGTTGAACAGAGATCTGGTTCCTTGTTTATATATCTGTTTTGGTGAATTACTGCGCGAAGAACAAAGATTGGCGACACAAGCTGTTATTAGTTCAACAGGTGGATCATCAGAAATAATTAATATTAAATATGATGTTCAGACCAAAGGGAAGGAAACAGTGCAGTACTACAGCTGCAAGAAATTTAATCACATAGCACGGAATTGTAAAAATAAGTGTTGTAATTATTGCAAGCAAAAGAGACATATTATTACTGAGTGACCTACACGACCCAAGAACTGCAAACTACAAACACTTCATGCCACGGTAACCGACACTCACAATCCTGGCTCGACATCCACAGTTGTTGGCAATAATCAATCAGTTGTGACACCATATATGGTTCAACAGATGATTCTCTCTGGCTTTTCTACTCTCGACCTTCAAGAAAAAAGTAAAACTATTACTTTCGTTCCTTTTTCTTGGTTTGTTGATTCGGATGCTACAAATCATATGACTGACACAGCTGATTTATCGCATAACCAACGACCGTACACTGGTACTCAACATATTNACTGTTATTAGTTCAGCAGGTGGATCATCAGAAATAATTAATATTAAATATGATGTTCAGACCAAAGGGAAGGGAACAGTGCAGTACTAAAGCTGCAAGAAATTTAATCACATAGCACGGAATTGTAAAAATAAGTGTTGTAATTATTGCAAGCAAAAGAGACATATTATTACTGAGCGACCTACACGACCCAAGAACTGCAAACTACAAACACTTCATGTCACGATAACCGACACTCACAATCCTGGCTCGACATCCACAGTTGTTGGCAATAATCAATCAGTTGTGACATCAGATATGGTTCAACAGATGATTCTCTCTGGCTTTTCTACTCTCGGCCTTCAAGAAAAAAGTAAAACTATTACTTTCATTCCTTTTTCTTGGTTTGTTGATTCGGATGCTACAAATCATATGACTGACACAGTTTATTTATCGCATAACCAACGACCGTACACTGGTACTCAACATATTTAGGTTGCTGATGAAAATAATATTTCAATTACGACAGTTAGTGATATTAACTCCTCCTTCAGACATGTTTTGGTTTCTTCTAAATTATCTACTTACTTTTTGTTGGTCAAATTATGGATAACAACTGTGACATACATTATTCTCGTGATGGTTGTATTGAGCAGAATCAGGTGTCAGAGAAGATAATAGCAAAGGGGTCTAAAGTGGGCAGATTGTTTCCATTACAATCTAATATTTCTCATAAGACGTCATTAGCTTTTTCAGTTGTTGAGAATAAGACAAACATCTGGCATGAAAGACTAGGTCATCCAAATGATATGGTGTTGAAACATTTATTTAAAAGTGGTGTTTTTCATTCTACAGATAAGAGTTTAGTATTTGACTGTTCTATTTGTAAACTTGGAAAAAGTAAGAGATTACATTTTCTTATTTCAGGGAGTCATGTCAATAAATGTTTTGACATTATTCATAGAGATGTTTGGGAATTACACCAGTTACTTCACATGCTCAATCTAGATATTTTGTGACATTTATTGATGATTATAATCGATTTACTTGGATCTATTTTTTGCGTTCCAAAGCAGAAGTATTTACTATATTTCAAACTTTTTTAGCATATGTTGAAACTCAGTTCTACACTTGTAATACGGTCTGAAAATGACAGTGAATACATGTCTCATGAGTTTCAAGCATTTCTCCATAACAAATGTATTGTTTCACAACGTTCATGTTCCAATACAGCGCAACTAAATGAAGTTGCTGAATGGAAAAATTGACATCTATTGGATATTGTGCACACATTACTGATAGAATCTTCTGTTTGAGCTAAATTTTGGACTAAAGCATTATCTACAGGAGTTTATCTCATTAATCGTTTACCATCTCAACAATTGAAGTATGATTCTCCCTAGTATCAATTTTTTGATAAACATTCTAATTATCATATGCTACATACTTTCGGATGTGTTTGATTTGTTCATCTACCTGCTCATGAACATCATGAGTTGGCAGTTTAGTCAGTACAATATGTCTTTATGGGGTACAGTCCTAATCATAAAGGTTTTGCGTGTTATGATTCGATTAATAGTCGCTGACATATTTCTCGAAATGTGATTTTCTTTGAACATGAATATTATTTACAGCATCATGTATCGACACCAGATACAGTTATACTTCCATAATTTGATAATTATTCTGTTGATAAACGATTCAAGTCAGACATTGTCTACACACGACGCTTGCCCCCTTCACCTTCAATCCTCCCTAACTCTGATCCAGAAATTGCTCCAATAAATCTTCTACGATCAACTCGGTGTATCCGTCCTCCAGATAGATATGGGTATTCAACAATTTTAACTAATACTACTGTTCCTACCTCTTACTTTCAGGCTGCTAAACAGACTTGTTGGGTCAAAGCCATGTAAGAGAAACTTCAGACACTTCTAGACAATCACACTTGAGAAATTGTTTCATGTCCTACAAATGTTAAACTCATTGGTTGTAAATAGGTTTACTCTCTTAAACTTCGATCTGATGGCTTTCTTGACAGATATAAGACAAGATTGGTAGCTTTTGGAAATTGCTAGGAATACGGGATTGATTATGAAGAAACATTTGCACTTGTGGCTAATATGACAACTGTCCAGTCGGTGTTATCTATTGCTGCATCTAAAGGCTGATTCTTAAAATAAATGGATGTTAAGAATGCATTCTTACATAAGGATCTCAAAGAAGATGTTTATATGACTCCTCCAGAATTATTTTTTACAACTTCACATGATGTTTGTAAGCTCAAACGATCCTGATACAGTTTGAAACAGGCTCCACGGGCCTGGTTTGAAAAGTTTCGCAATACCTTTCTTAGTTTCTTTTTTATTCAAAGTCAGTATGATTCATCATTATTTCTTTGTAAAACTGACAAGAGAATTGTTTTGTTATTAGTCTATGTTAATGATATTGTCATCACAGGATCTGACAATAAATTGATGTTTCAGCTACTGAAGCGTCTTCAGGGTGGTTCTCTTCATATGAAAGATTTGGGATCATTAACTTATTTCTTAAGACTTAAGGTTCACTCTTCTCCTGCCAGTATTTTTCTTCATCAACATAACATACAAAGAGACTCATTGCTTTGGCTGGTCTTCAAGATGGTCGCTCTGCTCATACTCCTTTGGTATCGACAACTTCTTGGAAGTCTCAATTATTTGACTATTACGCGTCCTGATATTTCATTTACTGTGCAACAAGTTAGTCAATTTACGCAAGCATCTACACATCTTCATTTAGCTACAGTTTGACGTATTATTCAGTATTTGAAAGGTACTTCTCATCGTGGTTTGTTCTTTTCTGCGGAGTCTCCTATCACCTTAATAAACTATAATGATGTCAATTGAGCGGGTTGTTCTGATACATGTCGATCTATTACTGGATGATGCATGTTTCTTGGCAACTCTTTAATCTCTTGGAAGAGCAAGAAACAAGATCGAATGTCTAAGTCATCTACTAAATCAAAATATTGTGTTTTTTCCTCTGTTTGTTCCAAGAACATTTGACTTAGGGGAGTGTTGGCTAAGCTTGGTTTTCCTCAGCTTGAGTCTACTTCTCTTTATGCAGATAATACTAGCGCTATCCAGATTGCTGCTAATCCCGTCTTTCATGAGTGCATAAAATACATTGAAGTGGATCGTCATTCCATTCAAGAAGCCTATGAGGATGGTGGAATCTCTCTTCCTCGTATCACTTCTGATCTTCAAACGGCTTATATATTTACTAAGGTTCTTTCTTGACAGCGTCATCAGTTTCTTGTCAGCAAATTGATGTTTTTTTATTAGTCAGCATCAATTTGAGGAAAAAATCACTCAGGAGTAAATGAAATCATACATAATAAAGAGTTTCCTTCTTCGTAATGCTGCAAAGAATGAAATATTATATTTGCATAGATTCTTTCCTTTTAGCTGAATATTTAGATTAGGAATATGTATTAATTAAGTTACCTAACATAGATTATACAGAATATTATGTACCTAAAATAGATTGTATAAACTATTATTTATTGGAATGAAAGCAAAGGAAAAGACATTCAGCTTATTTACTCAAAATATTGACATGCAATAGATCTAGCACATATTTCACCCACAACCTATCCGTAAAGATATATTTTTCAGCTATCATAGGTTGAACAAAGCTTAATGTTCTCACATTATTTAAAAGTACCTTGAAATAAACATATTTGTACAATTACAAGGACATTTCATAGCCCTAACTTCTATGAAACACANCGGCTACATGAATCCTTTTTCTCCATTGTATCCTACTGAGTGCCATATGTTCATTTAATTCTAATAGAACAAGATCATTTTCTATACAATATGCTGAAATTTTTTTAGGTCTACCTCTCCCTTTCTTGACATTAGTATAATCTAAAATCATCTACTCTCCTAACAGGATCATTAGATGGCCGATGTTTAATGTGGACAAACCATCAAAGACGACTCTCTCTAATCTTATGTGCCACTGGAGCTACACCAATCCTTTAACGACTCGTTTTGTATTTTGCCTCCAAGTGTAAAGCCACCCATCCCCTTAAGCATTCTCATCTCAACATTATAAATTAAGAAATAAAAGACATAANATAACAACTAAACTCTATCTTTTACATCCACACCACCAAAATCTCTTATATCACATAAACAATACCAGTATTTTCGCTTCTAAAAAGTGAAATACACATTTTCATGCTCAAGGTGGCATATATATAAAAGTTGAAGTTTAGGTGCAAGATATGTAAATACAAAAGAATTGAGTGATATGTATGTAAATCTTCCTTCCTAAAAACTAACTGCACTTTAAACATCACCATGGAATAATCACAAATCTAAACACATTATCACAAGTTCAATCATCTATAAGACCACAAAATGTCCAAAGATCTATAAATAATGGCAATATAAAACAAATATAATTAACCTAAGCGAATTTGACAACAACAGCAACAACAAGCTTTTATCCCACTGAGGTCGGCTACATGAATCCTTTTTCTCCATTGTATCCTACTGAGTGCCATATGTTCATTTAATTCTAATAGAACAAGATCATTTTCTATACAATATGCTGAAATTTTTTTAGGTCTACCTCTCCCTTTCTTGACATTAGTATAATCTAAAATCATCTACTCTCCTAACAGGATCATTAGATGGCCGATGTTTAATGTGGACAAACCATCAAAGACGACTCTCTCTAATCTTATGTGCCACTGGAGCTACACCAATCCTTTAACGACTCGTTTTGTATTTTGCCTCCAAGTGTAAAGCCACCCATCCCCTTAAGCATTCTCATCTCAACATTATAAATTAAGAAATAAAAGACATAAATTCACAAAAGAATGCCAATCAGCTAAAATTGATTGACAAAAAAACAGAACAAAAACACAGAAAATCACAAAAGAATCAAAGAATAAAAATCTTCACTTGCCTCCTTCCAAAGTTGTCCGAAACAATACCCCAAGTAGAAGCTCCCACAAGCATCCCAGCAAACACCGCACTAGAAACAAGACTCTTCTCGCGTGGAGAAAGCTTCCACTCAGACTGAACAGCTGAGCCAATAAAAGACAGAATCATCACCTCCATTGCTTCTGCAGCATAAGCCACCCCAGAATAAAAAAGCACTAGGGTTTGGAACTTCCCAAATCCCA
>JXCR01142176.1:158447-181710 GCA_002079205.1 Phalaenopsis hybrid cultivar
AGATTCGTTGTCGGGCTTGGTCGGGAAAATTAAGGATTTTGAGATTCCATTTGATAAGCATAATCAGACTCCACATAATAACATATAAATACAATAACCAATTGTTTCCCCCTCAATTGAAAGGAGCTCTTTAGTGAAACCATAAGTTGTTATAAAATTGAGTGTAAGCAACTATTTATAAATGCTTATCATCCATCCGAAATCCTTGACCTATTTGTTGGCAAAGGTGAGAGGCTAAAATGCTGGTCAACTATTTTTGATCTTTTCTTTGATTTGATGAGCTAAAAGCTTTGTTGTGTTGAGTTTAGAATAATTGTTTTAATTCACTGATCATATTTTAACAATTTGATTTTAGTTCATTTGGAGCTAGACCCAACACTTATTTATGTTATTAAGTTTATCTTGTGTCAATGTTTGATTTAACTATAAATTTGTTAAACTTAAATATAAGACGACCTTTAAATTAAATAAAAAAATTTTCAATTTGAAAATTGGGTGTTGGCTTGAATCTTTATATGATGATATGGTGTGTGAAGGTGTAGTGGTGGAAAAAAATATTACAGTAGAAATCCTGATGCAAAACTGAATCAGGACTTCAATCACAATGCGTCATATGTACTGTCTGACCTCGCAATTCATTAAACTATTTAATTTTTTGTGTTTAGTAGGGGTCGGACCGTACACGTAACGTATTGTGATTGAAGTCCTGATGCACATTTACATTAATACTCTTGATGTACTATTTTTTTCGTAGCGGTGGATCTAAAATTTAAGGAGAGGGGTAATAAAATTTAAAATCAAGGAGTTGAGAGCTCATAAATTTGAAGTTTTTATCTTCATAAAAAATTAAAATTATTTTTTTTAATTTAATATTAAAATTATTTTTAAGTATTTTGTTTCAATTTAGATGAGGCGAGTGCCGCCACTAATCATCCCTTAGTTATACACTTATACTACTGTATACATGTNTGTTTAGTAGGGGTCGGACCGTACACGTAACGTATTGTGATTGAAGTCCTGATGCACATTTACATTAATACTCTTGATGTACTATTTTTTTCGTAGCGGTGGATCTAAAATTTAAGGAGAGGGGTAATAAAATTTAAAATCAAGGAGTGGAGAGCATATAAATTTGAAGTTTTTATCTTCATAATAAATTAAAATTATTTTTTTTAATTTAATATTAAAATTATTTTTAAGTATTTTTTTTTTCAATTTAGATGAGGCGAGTGCCGCCACTAATCATCCCTTAGTTATACACTTATACTACTGTATACATGTATGAATTGACTCATCATCTCCACAAAAGAATATCATCATAAATATAAGATTAAAATGAATACATCATTAAATTTTGTGACATACATAATATCAAAAATTATTTTGCATCATTTGAATAATTACAATTTATAATACTTTCATATGATTGATGCATGGTTGAATTATTATAAAATTTAATGAGACTTGCATATTCCCATTATTATTCGATTCAAAAATTCATCTCGTAGCTCGACTCCTTTATTTCGATCTGATCTTGATCAGAGCCAAAATTCAAATGATTAACAATCTTCGAGCTAAGTTCAGACCCTAATCATTATGTTCGTGCAAGGAGGANGCTCTTCATCTCCACGAAAGAATATCATCATAAATATAAGATTAAAATGAATACATCATTAAAATTTGTGACATACATAATATCAAAAATTATTTTGCATCATTTGAATTATTATAATTTATAATACTTTCATATGATTGATGCATGGTTGAATTATTATAAAATTTAATGAGACTTGCATATCCACATTATTATTCGATCCAAACTTTCAGCTCGTAGCTCGACTCCTTTATTTCGATCTGATCTTGATCAAAGCCAAAATTCAAATGATTAACAATCTTCGAGCTAAGTTCAGACCCTAATCATTATGTTCGTGCAAGGAGGAAATGATAAACAAGAAATTACGTACATTTATAATGATTAAATGTTTTCTTAAAAAATATCAAAGATTATATTATCATAGCGTCTAATAATTCAAATGGACCAAGAACTTTATGTTTTCTAGTCTATACTAAAATGCTAATATTACACGAGTCCACATAACTGAGAAAAGAAAACAAACTTAACAAACACAGCTACAACATCAAGCAAACAAAACTTATCATGGAGAAACGATAAAAGATTTTTACAATGACAGACTCGCTTCAATTATCAACTCTTTCAAATAAAAATTCTAATTTTAAAAGGCCATAGCTGCTTATCCACGGAAAAATTATGTGGAGCCTGGGCAGATTCAAATAGGTAGATCAAAGAAAAAAATTCCTGCTTTTGTATTTGGCAGCATAAGAGAAGCAATCTACGGCAAGTCCCATTTGTTCCTTGTTTAGNGCTTATCATGGACAAAAAATAGAAGATTTTTACAACTACAGACTCGCTTCAATTATCAACTCTTTCAAATGAAAAATCTAATTTTAAAAGGCCATAGCTGCTTATCCACGGAAAAGTTATGGGGAGCCTGGGCAGATTCAAATAGATAGATCAAAGAACAAAATTCCTGCTTTTGTATTTGGCAGCGTAAGAGAAGCAATCTACGGCAAGTCCCATTTGTTCCTTGTTTAGTGAAAGTAGAGCATCATTTTGTGTTATCAACTATAGAAGTTTACTTGCTCCAATATGTTCTATAGAATCTCAAAAGTATAAGTTTTGACCATATAGCGATGATCGGCAACTAACATTTCCCCTTGATTAAGGGGATGTTTGGGGTAGCTGCAACTTATTGTCAATGTGTTGATGAGAAGCTGATCCAGATAAGTTGTTGATCAGCAGCTGATCCAGATAAGCTGGTTGGCTGTTTGGTTTGTGCTGTTGGAAAACAACTGATTTGCAGTTGATTGTGAACGAATAATCATTTCGCTTCATTGCAGAACTGTTGTTTGCAAGAGGACTGTCATAGATATTTGACACTTTGAGAAGCAAAAAGCCACTTCAAAATAATAGAAAAAATAAGATATACACATCATATAACAGCGAGTATCAAGAGTACACTACAAAAGGACAAAAATAATTAACATTCTTTTTAAATGCTAATATTCATTTTAAAATTCATATGGCGTATGTCCCGAACTACGTTTAATGAACTCCAACACATAGCCAAAAATAGTTGGAACTTACAGAGAAACATAACCGGAGCACTGAGTGACAAGGGAGAGAAGAAGAGCAATGCTAAGGGCAAGAGAGGTGCTGGGGAGGGAGATTGATTGCAGAGCTAGGGCAAGGAGAGAGACGTGAGATCGAAATTGAAAGGGCAGCGGGTTAATTATCTGTAAAGAAACTCGGGCTGTAGAGTCGATCCCGCGACCGCGATCATTCAAAAATAACTCCTATCTCGCCCGCGCATTTCCAGATCCACCCACCGAACACAATAATCAAACAATTCGTTGGTGTTTTGAAAACGTGATACACGTAAAAAAATGCCCCAAACGGTACCTAAGAGAGCAAGTACTTCTCCAACCATTCTCCTCATAATCCAAGTATCTCGATAATCAAGTATCAGAATGGATAATAGAGGCATTGGAAACAAGCTCATGAGGCACTAACATGCATGAAATTATATGTTATCAGCATATAAACTTCACATTGGACCCTGACTCCCAACAATGAAAGATGGTGCCTTCTCATATCTGACTTTCAGCACCCCTGCTTTCTTCAATGGAATTATGGCCCATTTCATCAAGGGTTATTCCACTCTTCTTCATCTCTTCCTGCAGGGTAAGGACCATAGACTGATTTCCGATTCCGGCATAACCAGATATCATAATGCTATACAGATGCTTGTCAAGGTTAATGTTATTCTGTAACATGTCCTGATATAGATCATCAACATCCTGTATTCTTCCATCCATGCACATTTTACTTACCAAAATTTGATAACTGGCCAAATTGGGTTTGATTTGAACCTTTTCCATCTCTTTGTATAAATCAATAGCTCTCTGAATATCGTTTGAATTGCAATATGCAGCCATCAATGTGTTGTATGTGATGACATCAAGGCTCGGACCCTCATTTCTTAGCTCGCTGATTAGTTCTTCAGCATGAGACAAACGTCCTCTTCCACAGAGACCTTTAATGAGAGAATTATATGTAACAATGCTTGGACAAACACCAACCTTCTTCATCTCAAGAATTAACATGTCGGCCTTCGTAAAATTGCCATTAGTACTGTATGCATCAATAAGCATGTTGTATATCTTTTCATTAACCTTGATACCTCTGATCAACATATCTTCAAAGATAGCTTCTGCCTCATGAAGCTTTCCACACTTGCAAAACCCATTTATTAGAGATCCATAAGAGACAACATTAGGTTTGAGACACATTTTTTCTTCCATCTCCTCAATAATCTCAAAACATCTTGTGAATTGACCGGCTCGAGAATATGCATCAAGTAAAGTGTTCATCGTCTCTATCGTAGGAGACACCCCGTTCTCTTTCATCTCCTCCAGTAACTTCTCTGCATCTGCCATCCTCTGCAACTTGGACATTCCATTAATCAGTGAGTTGTATGTTATGTGGTTAACCTTCAATCCCAAAGATTTCATCGTCTTTAATGCTGAGAAGGCTCCATGCATATCCCCAATCCTGCAGTAACCATCTATGATAGAATTGTATATTACAGTAGTTGGAACTAAACCCATGTTCATCATCCTTCCCAGGACCTCCACTGCTTTCGAGACATTTCCAGTCTTGCAAAGTCCACTCAGCAAAACTCCACAGGAATGTGGCTCAAGCTGCACGCCATTTCTAACACACTCTTCAAAAAGATCAATTGAGTTTTTTTTCTTACCAGAACTCAAATACCCTGTAAAAAGAGTACTGTAAGTGAATCCATCAGGAGTCAGGCCTTTGATTTTCATTTCCACCAACAAATCCTCAGCCTCATCCATCCTACCAGCATGACATAGTCCCCAAAGCAGAGAATTGAATGTGGTAACATTTGGCTCAACAAGACCATCCCTCATTTGGTCCCGAACCCTAAAAGCCTCATCTAAATCCCCAATCTTGCAATACCCATCGATCATTGTATTGTAGGTAACAAGATTCGGTAACACCTTTCGCTTCAGCAAATCATCGAACAGCTTTTTAGCATCTTCTGTCCGCCGCTCCCTCCACATACCAGAAATTACAACATTGAAAGTGAAAGCATTTGGATGAATCCCATCATTCTTCTCCATCTGGCTCATCAATTGCAGCGCTCCNCTTTTAGCATCTTCTGTCCGCCGCTCCCTCCACATACCGGAAATTAGAACATTGAAAGTGAAAGCATTTGGATGAATCCCATCATTCTTCTCCATCTGGCTCATCAATTGCAGCGCTCCATACACGTCTCCCATCTTCACAGTGGCTTCAATTGCCTTATTGTAGGTGAAAATATCGGGTCGAACACCGACAGCAAGAATCTGGGAGAACAAAGATAACACATCGGAGTAGCGACGGTTTGATACTAAGGACTCCAGGAACTGCTTGCAAGAGAAGATAGAGGGAAAGTGTTCCCGGCGATCGGTGGAGAGTAGAGAAATAAGATGGAGGCCTTCATCGCCAAGGTGGAGTTGCGCGCAGGCTGAAACAACCAGGGAGGCAGCTTGGCAGGAGACTGCGGGGCAGTTCATGGCGAGTGATTGATAGAGATGAATGGGAGAAGGGAAGAGATCCCGATGGGAATGAATCAGGGTTTTAGCCAGTTTTAGGGCTGCCTCCGTCCATCCATATCGGAGATGATTCGTTAAGTGCTTCAGGTGGCAGTCGGCGGGGTTTGCACCGTCGGTGAGGGGAACGGTGAGGGGAACGGTGGTGCTTCGCAGCGTACAGAGGAATTGGAATCGAGTCGGAGGTGCCATGAAGGCCTTCCCAAGGGGAATTTTANAGCGGGGTTTGCACCGTCGGTGAGGGGAACGGTGAGGGTAGCAGTAGTGCTTCGCAGCGTACAGAGGAATTGGAATCGAGTCGGAGGTGCCATGAAGGCCTTCCCAAGGGGAATTTTAAGCGATTTGATCATTCTTCTCCGAGCCTGGGGAGAGATAGTTGCAGGCGAACAGTTCCTGGAGAAAATCTTTTTTGCTTATTTCATTTTAGTCCCAGATGAGTTGAATTATGATTTTGATAGCCGCTTAGGTTAGTTCTCGAGAGAAGATTACTTTTGATGCTGCCTGCACTCATAAGAAGTGGTTTCCTTCTTCACACAAAAAAATTATTAGATCTTCTTCACGTGAAGTTGAAAGAAAAGAAAAAAAAAAATTCATTTTCTTGTGATCCGGTCGGCGACACGGAAGAATATTTCTTTCGTGTTATTTCGCATTATTCAAGTATTATGATTGTGTTATTGTGTTATTATAACACCGACAATATTTCCAGAACAGAATAATACATAAATAATAAAGAATAACACGAGGAGAATATTCTCTTGTAATAAAACGGAATTTTTTTTTATTTTTCTGTCACCTCCACGTAGCATGATTTTAATGGACTCCGGATGTATCTTTAATTCCGGAGTCCTTACGTAATATTGGTTCTCTTCGCACTCCCNTAGTTGCAGGCGAACAGTTCAGGGAGAAAATCTTTTTTGCTTATTTCATTTTACTCCGAGATGGGTTGAATTATGATTTTGATAGCCACTTAGGTTAGTTCTCGAGAGAAGATTACTTTTGATGCTGCCTGCACTCATAAGAAGTGGTTTCCTTCTTCACACAAAAAAATTATGAGATCTTCTTCACATGAAGTTCACAGGAAAAAAAAAAACTCATTTTCTTATGATTTGATCGGCAATACAGAGCAATATTTCTTTCGTGTTATTTCACATTATTCAAGTATTATGGTTGTGATATTAATGTGTTATTGTGTTATTATAACACCGAGAATATTTTCAGAACATAATAATACATGAATAATACAGAATAACACGGGGAGAATATTCTCTTGTGATAAAATGAAATTTTTTTTTATTTTTTTGTCACCTCCACGTAGCGTGATTTTAATGGACTCCGGATGTATCTTTAATTCCGGAGTCCTTACGTAATATTGGTTCTCTTCGCACTCCCTTTCCCACAAGCACGAAAAATTATTACGTCCGGCATCCGGATGCCGAGCTACGTCTGGGCGACGGCCATGATAATCTCTCCACAATTACACCACTCTGAGAAAATATTAGATGTAAACACTGAATGTAGAGTTACATCCAGACGCTAATCCCCAAACTAACATGTATCTGATATTTAAAAAATCTTGAACTAAATAAATATTAGAGAAGCCTAGCTCGACCTTAAAAATTAAAGCTCAAAATACGAGGCATTTAGCATTTATCATTTTCTTCTAATTTTAGTGCAGGTTCATTCTTTGGTGGCAAAACTACTCGGTCCTGCAATTCCCTTCTGAACTTCTATCTGAAGGCCGGAGTGCATCCCGTTCAGTTAAGCTTCATTCTATCCGGCATGAAGAAGCCTGATGTTGTTTCATGGAACTGCTCTCTTGTGGGTTTGTGAAGGCAGGTGACAGGGTAGGGGAAAGAAGTGATGAATCTATTCCATGTGATGTGTGAAAGTGACATAAAACCCAATGAGATCACCTTCGTCTGCCTTATGTCTGCTTGCAGTCATTCAAGGCTCGTCGAAGACGGTTTGTGTAGTTTCATGGAACTGCTCTATGTTTGCTTCGTGGATCTTTTCAGTTGAGCGGGGTTGATTGATGAAGCCTACGAGTTCATAGAGGTGATGCCGATGACTGCTAATGGTGATGTTTGGAGAGCTTTTTTGAGTGCTTGTAAGCTCCATGGGGATGTCAAGTGGGGAGATGAAGTAGAGAAAATGATATTGGAGTAAGAGCCATTAGAGGATGGTAATGAAGTGGGCTAGAAAATTCGTGGTGAAAGAGCCGTGGATTATTGTTTTAGCGTTACACGAGAATTCAAAATACACTTGTCACCAGAAGTTTTTACGTGACAAAACTCATATAGAGAAAAAATCTCGGGGTCTTGTCTAATTATAAAAATTCACTATATGGTGATGATTACAGAGACTCTTTGTCCCACAGACGAGAAAGAGCTACTAGTTTTTTCAAGTTAGAACGTCGACTGGTGGCATCCTGTCGTTGATGGTCGGTGATGATTGGAGGTGGTCGGCGGTGGTCGGCTGCAATCGACGGTGGTCGGCCGTGATCAACGATGGTCGAAGGATGTCGGTAGTGGACAACGGTGGTCGGTAATGGTTGACAGTGGTGGTTGACGGCGACTGACGATGATCGACGATGATAGAGATAGAGCTGGACTTCAACTCATTCTCAAAACTTCAAGTTCTCTCTTAAGTCTCAAGCTTCCTTCAACTCATGAGAGAAGTGAGGCTCTATTTATAGTGTTATGGGTGCAATTAATCCAAAAATATGAATCACTTTGATCAGACGGTCCGAATAGCTTTTTTCAATCAAATGACGTTTGATAGACATTTGGGTGTTTTAAAGATGTTGGAAATGAGCAATTTTGGGCTCTTTAGATTCATCTTGTCCCAACTAATTCTCATGCTATTGATTTTTTTTTTCGTTGAACCTAAATTCTTTATTTCAAATTCTTTTGATCATTACTCATTTAAGTCTCCGATATTCTTCATATTTGCTTGTATAATCAATACATTATTCACATACAAAAGAAGTACAATATAAGAATTATCAAATAGTTTAATGAAACAATAATGATATGCACAATGCTTCTTGTACCCACTATTCGACATAAACAAGTCAAATCTCCTGTATTGTTTTTGGTATCTCCTTCAAACTATAAAGTCTTTTTTTTAGTTTGCAGACCATATCTTTTTTTCCCCTAGAATTTCATATTACTTGGTTGCAACTTATAGAGCTATTCTTCTAAGTCACCATTTAAAAAGTTGTCTTTACATCTATTTACTCTAAATGTAGATCTTTTTTTGCTACTATATTCAACACAATTCTGATAGTTGTCATATTCATTACGTAAGAAAACAACTCGGTGTAGTCAATTCTTTCATTTTGTTGAAAACCCTTCAAAACAAGTCTTGTATTGTAGTGTTTGTTATCATTTGACTCTTCATTTAGCCTGCAAACCAACTCGTTGTGTAGTCTTCTATCATATGGTAGAATTGACAATCCTCATTTTGGGTTTGACATTAGTGATAACATCTCATCATTCATGTCAAACTCTCACTCTTTTGGGCCTTCAAGTTGATTGATCTCATAACACTCTAATTCACCACTATCAGTTAGTAATAAATAATATAAAGAAGGAGAATACCTCTATATAGTTATGTGATTCTGCTACACCTCCTAACTTTTGTGGCAGGTGTCTAAAGAACTTATTGTGCTTTACCAGACCAAGCACATTTCCATTCTCCATCTTTCTGATCACTTTAGCCTTCTATCTCAACATATTTATAAAGGTATTTAGTTGGAACTAATGAAAAATCTTTAGTATTGTTTCTGCTTTTGTATATCTCTATTTCATTGAAAGTGACATCCTTACTCCAAATGAATTATTATTATTATGGTTCTAGAATTCATAACCAAATTTATTAGTTAAATCCAATAAAAGTGCTTTTGATAGATTTTGAATTAAACTTACACTTTAATCCTACATCAGCATGAGCATATGCTGAATAACAAAATACTTTCAAGTGAGATAGACTTACCTATTTGCCACTCCAAACTTCTTCACATAAGAGTTCATTCAAAGATAATGATGGATCATAATTTATCAAATAAAATGCAATGTTCAATACTTCTACCCAAAACTGCTTTAACAAGTTTGCACGCAAGCTCATACTTTTGACATGCTCTGAGATGGTGCTATTCATCAACTCAAAAATAACATTTTATTGTGATGTCCTTGGAGCAATGAGTTCATGTCAGATCCCATCTGAAAGATAAACGTCTCAACCCTAATCATGATATTCACCATAATTATCTAATCTGAGATACTTTAACTTCAAACATATCTCATTCTTAACAATGACTTTTCACTTCTTAAACACATCAAATATATTATATTTATATTTCAAGAAGCACACACATACTTTCCTGGCACGATCATCAATGAAAGTGAAAAAAATATAGAAAACCTCCAATAGAATAAATTGGAGTTAGATCCCATACAACAATATGTACTAGCTCCAGCTTTGTGAACTTCAATTTTGTTTTACTTTTAGAGAAAGTAATTTTATTTTGTTCTTCATAAACACAATCTTCACAATAATTTAAATATATAGACTATAAACCCTGAAACTTGTTTATAGAAAGGAAGGACTTCAAACATTCAATCCTTTTGACTTGAAGTTGAAGTTGAATCTTTCTCTACTCTTGTTTCTACCCAAATTATTTCCTCTAGTTTCAACATTCAGAACAAAACTCAAAGTTTCACCGCTCATATTCTAACAAATTTCTTCATTCAACACTAAACTCATAATATCATCAATATTTAACTCTACGTTTTCTGAAGCGTTAACCATCGCAGTTAGACTCTGTTGACAGATATAAACACAAATGTACTTTGATCGCTTTTGTTTAATATTTGTAAACTTAGACCCATTTATTGATTATATGAAAAAACAACATTGCTGAATGGCTAATCATAATAGTAAATTTATATGGAACAACAAGAGAGGTTCATAGTCTTAAAAAATAAAATAAATTGCTTTTGTATGGTTTATAACAAACTAAATAATTGAATGATGACTTTTATCTTTTTAGTGATTCTAACATGTGCCTTTATACTTAGGTTATACATAAAAAATATATTATTTTGTCATTGAAAAAATATATATTTTTTAATTCCAACCTTAAATGATTAAATAAAATATTTGTTTTTTAGTAAAGTATAATTTATTCTAATTTAAAATTTTGCAAAAGTTAAGAAAAAGAAGACAAAGAGAGTTCATCCTCTTCTCTCTTTTTTTTTTCTCTATTATTTTCTTTTGAACTTTCTCTTGCCATATTACANCAACGTTCCCGGAGAAAAGCTCATTTGCTTATTTCAGGTGTTTGGGGCCGTTTTTTTAGTGCGGCGTGGCCCCAAATGGCTACATTCGATCTTTTGGATATCGATTAAGCGACTGCACTCCGTTAAATTTGGTGGAAAGCAGGTCAGTGGTGGTGGCGGACGTCGGCAGTGGCCAGCGGCGGTTACGGGCAGCAACGACAATCGGCGGTGGTTGGCAACGGTCGGCGGTGGTCGATAATGGTTGACGGCGACTAGCAATGATCGACGATGACGTGAATGGTGTTGGACTTCAACTCCTTCTCAAAGCTTCAAGTTCTCTCTTAAGTCTCATGCTTCCTTCCACTCTTGAGACGGGTGGGACTCTATTTATAATGATCTGGATGCAATTAATGTCAAAATATGAACTACTTTGATCGAACGGTTCAGAGAGCTTCTTTCGATCAAATGACGTTTGATGGACATTTGGGTGTCTTAACGATGTCGGAATTTAGCAATCTTGAGCTTATTGGATTCATTTTGTCCCTACTAATTCTCATGCAAATGATTTTTTTTTTTGTGGAACATAAATTCTTTATTTCAAATTCCCTTGAAAATTACTCGTTTAAGTCTCTGATATTCTTCATATTTGCTCATGTAATCAACACATTATTCACATACAAAAGAAGTACAATATAACAACTATCAAATAATTTAATGAAACAATGATGATATGCACACCACTTCTTGTACCCACTGTTCGACATAAACAGGGCAAATCTCCTGTATTGTTCTTAGTATCTCCTTCAAACTATAAAGTCTTTTTCTTAGTCTACAGATCTTGCCTTTCTTTTTTCCTAGAATATCATATTTCTGTGGTTGCAACATATAGAGTTATTCTTCTAAGTCAGCATTTAAAAAGTTATCTTTACATCTATTTACTCTAAATGTAGATATTTTTCTGCTACTATACTCAGCACAATTTTGATAATTGTCATGTTCATTACATAAGAAAGCAACTTAGTGTAGTCAATTTTTTCATTTTGTTGAAACTTCAGAACAAGTCTTGTATTGTTGTGTTTGTTATCATTTGACTCTTCATTTAGCCTGTATCCACCCGTTGTGTTGTTTTCTATCATATGCTAGAATTTTCAATTCTCATTTTTGGCTTGACATTAGTGAAGACATCTCATCATTCATGTCAAACTCTCACTCTTTTGGCTCTTCAAGTTTACTGATCTCATAACACTCTAATTCGCCACTATCAGTTGGTAATGAAAAATATAAAGAAGGAGAATACCTCTATATAGTTATGGGATTTTGCTAAACTTCTTTAGTGACAGGTGTCTAAGGAACTTATTGTGCTTCATCAGATTTAGCACATTTCCTTTCTCCATCTTTCTGATCACTTGAGTCTTCTATCTCAACATATTTATAAAGGTATGTAGTAGTTACTAATGAAAAATCTTGAGTATTGTTCATCTTTTGTACACCTTTATTTTATTGAAAGTGGCATCNGCGCTTCAGCAAATCATCGAACAGCTTTTTAGCATCTTCTGTCCGCCGCTCCTTCCACATACCGGAAATCAAAACATTGAAAGTGAAAGCATTTGGATGAATCCCATCATTCTTATCCATCTGGTTCATCAATTGAAGCGCTCCATACACGTCTCCCATCTTCACGGTCGCTTCAATTGCTTTATTGTAGGTGAAAATATCGGGTCGAACACCGACTGTAAGAATCTGGGAGAACAAAGATAACACATCGGAGTAGCGACGGTCTGAAACTAAGGTCTCCAGGAACTGTTTGCAAGAGAAGATAGAGGGAAAGTGTTCCCGGCGATCGGTGGACAGTAGAGATATAAGATGGAGGCCTTCATCGCCAAGGCGGAGTTGCGCACAGGCTGAAACAACCAGAGAGGCAGCTTGGGAGGAGACTGCGGGGCAGTTCATGGCGAGTGATTGATAGAGATGGATGGGAGAAGGGAAGAGATCCCGATGGGAATGAATTAGGGTTTTGGCCAGTTTTAGGGCTGCCTCCGTCCATCCATACCGGAGATGATTCGTTAAGTGCTTCAGGTGGCACTCGGCGGGGTTTGCACCGTCGGTGGGGAGAATGGTGAGGGTTGCAGTAGTGCTTCGCAGCGTACAGAGGAACCGGAATCGAGTAGGAGGTGCCATGAACCAATTCCCAAGGGGGATTTTAAGCGATTTGATCATTCTAATCCTCGCCTGGTGAGGAGAGTTGCAGGCGAACGTTCCCGGAGAAAAGCTCATTTGCTTATTTCATTTTAAGGTGTTTGGGGCCGCTTTTTTAGTGCGGCGTGGCCCCAAATGGCTACATTCGATCTTTTGGATATCGATTACGCGACTGCACATTGTTAAATTTGGTGGAAAGCAGGTTCGTGGTGGTCGCGGACGGTCGGCAGTGGTCGGCGGCGGTTACGGGCAGTCAACGACAATCAGCGGTGGTTGGCAATGGTCGGCGGTGGTCGACAATGGTTGACGGCGACTGGCGATGATCGACGATGATGTGAATGGTGCTGGACTTCAACTCTTTCTCAAAGCTTCAAGTTCTCTCTTAAGTCTCATGCTTCTTTCCACTCTTGAGACGGGTGGGACTATATTTATAGTGATCTAGATGCAATTAATGTCAAAATATGAACTACTTTGATCGAACGGTCCTGAGAGCTTCTTTCGATCAAATGACGTTTGATGGACATTTTGGTGTCTTAACGATGTCGGAATTTAGCAATCTTGAGCTTATTGGATTCATTTTGTCTCTACTAATTCTCATGCAAATGAATTTTTTTTTTGTGGAACATAAATTCTTTATTTCAAATTCCCTTGAAAATTACTCGTTTAAGTCTCTGATATTTTTCATATTTGCTCATGTAATCAACACATTATTCACATACAAAAGAAGTACAATATAACAATTATCAAATAATTTAATGAAACAATGATGATATGCACACCACTTCTTGTACCCACTGTTCGACATAAACAGGGCAAATCTCCTGTATTGTTCTTAGTATCTCCTTCAAACTATAAAGTCTTTTTTTTAGTCTACAGATCTTGCCTTTCTTTTTTCCTAGAATATCATATTTCTGTGGTTGCAACATATAGAGTTATTCTTCTAAGTCAGCATTTAAAAGTTATCTTTACATCTATTTACTCTAAATGTAGATATTTTTCTGCTACTATACTCAGCACAATTTTGATAATTGTCATGTTCATTACATAAGAAAGCAACTTAGTGTAGTCAATTTTTTCATTTTGTTGAAACTTCAGAACAAGTCTTGTATTGTTGTGTTTGTTATCATTTGACTCTTCATTTAGCCTATACCCACCCGTTGTGTTGTTTTCTATCATATGCTAGAATTTTCAATTCTCATTTTTGGTTTGACATTAGTGAAGACATCTCATCATTCATGTCAAACTCTCACTCTTTTGGCTCTTCAAGTTTACTGATCTCATAACACTCCAATTCACTACTATCAGTTGATAATGAAAAATATAAAGAAGGAGAATACCTCTATATAGTTATGGGATTTTGCTAAACTTCTTTAGTGACAGGTGTCTAAGGAACTTATTGTGCTTCATCAGATTTAGCACATTTCCTTTCTCCATCTTTTTGATCACTTGAGTCTTCTATCTCAACATATTTATAAAGGTATTTAGTAGTTACTAATGAAAAATCTTGAGTATTGTTCATCTTTTGTACACCTTTATTTTATTGAAAGTGGCATCATTACTCCTAATGAATTTTTATTATGATGGTTCTAGAATTCATAACCAAATTTATTAGTTAAATCCAATGAAAGTGCACTGGATAGACTTTGAATCAAACTTACACTTTGTTCCTACATCAACATGAGCATATGATGAATAACAAAATACTTCCAAGTGAGATAGACTTGCCTATTTGCCACTCCACGCTTCTTCACATAAGACTTCATTCAAAGATAAATATGGATCACGATTTGTTGAATAAAATGCAATGTTTAATACTTCAACCCAAAACTGCTTTAACAAGTTTGCATGCAAGCTCATACTTCTAACATGCTTTGTGATGGTTCTGTTCATGAACTCAACAATTTCATTTTGTTGTGATGTCCTTGGAACAATGAACTCATGTCAGATCCCATTTAAAATATAAACTCCTGAACCTCTAATCATGATATTCACCATAATTATCTAATCTGAGATACTTTAACCTCAAATCTATCTCATTCTNCGAATAAAATGCAATGTTTAATACTTCAACCCAAAATTGCTTTAACAAGTTTGCACGCAAGCTCATACTTCTAACATGCTCTGTGATGGTTCTGTTCATGAACTCAACAATTCCATTTTGTTGTGATTTCCTTGGAACAATGAACTCATGTCTGATCCCATTTAAAATATAAACTCTTGAACCTCTAATCATGATATTCACCATAATTATCTAATCTGAGATACTTTAACCTCAAATCTATCTCATTCTCAACAATGACTTTTCACTTCTTAAACACATCAAATATATTATATTTATATTTCAAGAAGCACACACATACCTTCCGACACAATCATCAATGAAAGTGAAAAAAATATAGAGAAACTCCAATATAATAAATTGGAGTTAGATCCCATATATTAGTATGTACTAGCTTCAGCTTTGTGGACTTCAATTTTGCTTTACTTTTAGAGAAAGTATTTCCCTTTCGCTCTTCGTAAACACATTCTTCACAAAAATTTAAGTATATAGGCTTTAAACCCTGAAACATATTTATAGAAAGAGGGAATGCAAACATTTCTCGCTCATATTACCAAGCCTATGGCGCCAGAGATCTAATTCAACCTTTGTTCCAACTACTCCAATGAATTCAAACATCTCATTAATCAAATAAAGAGTGTCTTCAATGTTGTCTCAAGTTATCACAATTGTTTTTTTTGTCACTTTCCACAAATTACCTATGAAAATATTTACCTACTCTGTTTTTGCAAGTTGACTCATATAAAGNGATAAAGAGTGTCTTCAATGTTGTCTCAAGTTATCACAATTGTTTCTTTTGTCACTTTCCACAAATTACCTATGAAAATATTTACCTACTCTGTTTTTGCAAGTTGACTCATATAAAGCAAACTTCTATTCAAACACTAAACATGTCCAATTTCATTCAATTTTTAGACCGATCTAGTGGACAACCTGATATCAACATCGTCATATATAATAAAGTGCAATCCTTTTTATCTCTTAAATACATCTTTCATAGATCACTTTTAGTGCAGTTTTTAACACATCTTTATTGGGTCAAGCATGAAAAAAACACTTGAACCTATTATTCATGATTTAATACTATCTAAAGATAAAATAGGTGAGTTATGCTAGATTTCATCTGTGTAAACATTTGTAGAAAAATTTCTATTTGGACTTCTACCACCATCTAATTTGGAGTTTTGTAGTACTTTTTAAAGTGACATTTTTTTTTTCTCGTTGCTCCTACATCCAACTATTTTTCTTCTTTTGACCAGAGGTTGAATATTTCTCTACTAAAGTTTTTATCCAAATTATTTTCTCTAGTTTCAACATTCAGAGCAAAATTTAAAGTTTCGCTGCTTATATTCTAACAAATTTCTTCACCCATAATATCATCAATGTTTAACTTTATGTTTCCTGACAGTTAGTCTTTGTTGACAAATATAAACACAAGTTGCATTTTGATTTCCTTTGTTTAATATTTGTAAACTTATGTCCATTTATTGAATATATAAAAAAGCCATATTGGTGAATGGTTATTCATAATAATAAATTTCTATTCAAATATTGAACATGTCTAATTTCATTCAATTTTTAGACCGATTCATTTGACAATCTGATATCTACATCATCATATCTAGTAATAGTGCAGTCCTTGTAACCTCTTAAATACATCTTTCATATACACTTTGAGTGCAGTTTTTTAACACCTTTTTAGTGGGACAAGCGTGAAAAAAACACTTGAACCTAATATTCCCGATTCAATACTATTATGGGATAAAATAAATGAGTCATGTTAGATTTCATCCGTGAAAACATTTGTAAAAAACTTTCTATCTGGACCTCCAACACCAATCTCCTTTGGAGTTTTGTTGTACTTTTTAACGTAACATTTTTTTCCTGTAGCTTCGACATCCATCTATCTTTTTCTCCTTTTGACCTGAAGTTGAATCTTTCGACTTTTGTTTCTATCCAAATTATTTCCTCTAGTTTCAACATTCAGAACAAAACTCAAAGTCTATGTTTTCTGAAGCGTTACCCATCGCAGTTACTCTTGTTGAAAGATATAAAGACAAGTGTATTTTGATTGATTTTGTTTAATATTTGTAAACTTATACCCATTTATTGATTATATGAAAAAACAACATTGCTAAATGGTTAATCATAATAGTAAATTTATATGGAACAACAAGAGAGGTTCATAGTCTTTAGAAAATAACAAACTAAATAATTGAATGATGAGTTTTATCTTTTTAGTGATTCTAACATGTGCCTTTATACTTAGGTTACACATAAAAAATATATTATTTTGTCATTGAAAATATATATATTTTTTTAATTCCAACCTTAAATGATTAAATAAAATATTTATTTTTTTGTAAAGTATAATTTATTATAATTTAAAATTTTGCAAAAGTTAAGAAAAAGAAGATGAGAGAGTTCATCCTCTTCTCTCTTTTTTTTTTCTCTATTATTTTCTTTTGAACTTTCTCTTGCCATATTACGTCGCATTCTAAGCAAAAAAAGTCAAATTTGTAAACATCTATGCATGTACCTAAAAAATAAAGATTTACATTATTACATCTTTACCGCTCAAATTCTATGTACGTAAATATCCAACACCTAAACTTCAATTTTTACGTATATATATATACCACCATACATATGTATGAAAAAATGTATTTCATTTTTTTAAAAATAAAAATATTTATATTTTTAATTTCATATGAAAGATTTGGGTGGTATAAATATAAAAAAAATAAATTTTAGTTGATGGATATGTAAATATATAGGAATTTGGTGGCATGTCATGAGCCATATTAAATTTAGGAATATTAAACTAAAATTAAATTTTATTATCTAATTATTTTTATATTGCCAAGTAGTTTTTCTTGTAATTGTAATTTATTTGAACATTATATCCTCATTTGTCAACTTGAACACGCCTTCCTATGGATTATTATAATAAAATTTATTAAATGGAAAATTTAAATACATACCCCACAATTCTTATGTATTTACATATCTAACACAAAAGAGTTTGATATTTGGGCTTATGACCCTTTGGTGCCATTAATCTATGCATGAAAATGTATGATTATGAAAATTTTTTTTTTTGTGATGAAAATTTTTCAATGTTATGCATGTAAATATGAAAATTTATGTGTTATCTTTATAATTATATAAGAATTGTGGGGCATGAATGTAAATTTACTATTTGATTAGCACAATTTTGTCATCATATAATTTCTTTACTAACATAAAGCGTTGCTTCACGGAAAATATTTGCGGACATAAGACGTACGCAGAGTTGCGTACGTCGTCGAGGGTTATTCAGAGAATACATGCGGGTTATATCTGCTTTATACCCTCATGTAACGTCCCTGTAACTTATCTGTAACTACCGGAACTACAGAAACGCGAAACTTATTTGTAGATTACAGATAGGTTGCAGGTAGGTTACAATGAGGTTAAAGGGGGTATAACACCCCCTTATACCCTCTGAATAATCTTCTCATATATACATCTCTGCGTACGTTTTACGTACACGAATATTTTCCTTGCTTCACGTGCCTCTCCATCTCAATTTCTTCGACTTTTATTATTTAAATATTAGCACAATTATGTAATTATATAAATTCTTTTCCAACGTAAAACTTTGCCACCTATAAAAATGAGGAAATTTGATCAAATGTTTCGATACTTTTATAATTATGCACAATTCCATAATTATCAAATGCATTCAAGTGAGTAAAATATATAAATAAGAGGCATTTACATATATACCACTTTATATCTAACACCTAAATTTTAATTTTTTACATTTAGACCACTCAAATATTTCAAATCACATAAAAAATATTATGATTTTAACATTTAAAAAGTGAAATGTAGAACTTTTCATGCATAGAAAAGGTTATGTGTATAAAAAAATTGAACATTAGAAGTTCAAGGAATAATTATATAAAAACTTAATGATATGTATGTATGGGCCCATTTGGGGAAGCTTATTTGGTGTGGTGGACTGCGTTTGACAGCTTATGCGTTTTGAAAATACTGAAAATAGCATTTTCACACCTAGGTGCAGTGGCAACTTACTAGCAGCTATCTGACTTTTTCAAAAAAAATAAAAATTTGTAATTACCACTGTACTTAGCTTATCAGCTGACTATTCAATAAGTTGTAGCTGCCCCAACAGACCATAAGTCTTCATGTAATTAATTAATTAAATTAATCTCAAAATAAATTAAATAAAGATTAAATTAATCATATTAAGAAAATAAANAGAAGCTTATTTGGTGTGGTGGCGTTTTGAAAACACACGTGACATATTTGGGTAAACTGCGTTTTGACAGCTTATGCTTTTTGAAAACGCTGAAAATAGCATTTTCACACCTAGGTGCGGTGGCAACTTACCCGCAACGGTTTGATTTTTCAAAAAAATAAAAATTTATAATAGACGTCGCACCTAGCTTATCAGCTGACCATTCAATAAGTTGTAGCTGCCCCAAAACAGACCTAAGTTTTCCTGTAATTATTTAATTAAATTAATCTCAAAATAAATTAAATAAATATTAAATTAATGATGTTAAGAAAATAAAACTTTAGGAAAAGCTTTGACATTTTTTTAGAATTAAGAAGAATGTTACATAAATGTCCAAATTATGTAGATTAAATGAAGTTGACCGATGCGGCTTAGCCTTTTGGATAACGACATTGACTAATTCAAAAAATAGATAATAATTATCCAAATCAAATTAATAAATAATAATAAAATTAAATTGCTTATTTATTATTATCATTATTATTATTATTATTATTTAATACCTATAGTTTATAGATGGTGATAATTCGGGATTTGTTCATCTATGCTCATTGGTAATGTTTTTTTTTAATTATTTATTTATTTATTTTATAGCATTTACATACATACCACATAATAACTATATATTTACATATATAATGCCTAAAGTTTTATATTTATATATATACCTCTCAATTTTCTTAAATCAAAATGAAAATATCAAAGTATTATGAATATAAATATTAAACTTTGTGTTAGTTTTGTAAATTGATAAGAATTGTATGGTATTTATGTAAATTTCCCTCTTTTTTTGTCTATTTCATATTGCTTGATTTGCAAAAAAAAATAGAAGGTTTGTTTGATTTACTGCAAAATATTATTAGACTTTATTCAACGAGAAGTTATAGTTTGTCTTGTTCCATTAAATCCGCTCAATGCCAATGTATTATTTGAGTGCTCAAGTGAATTGTCGAATTGTTAGAGCAAGTTGCTCTGACAATATATTTCAATGTTGTGGTGTACAACAACAACAACAACAAAAAAACATTTATCTCATTACGTGAGGTCGGCTACATGAATCATTTTCTTTATTGCTAATTTCGTTTAGTTATAATAACTAAGATCATTTATATACAATATGCCTAAATACTTTTAGGTCTATCTTTGTTGTCAAGTCGAATCTAAAACATCAACTCTCCTGACATATGACCAAATCATCTAAGACGACTCTCTATAACCATGTTCGCCACTAAAGCTACGCCAACTCAATCACAGATATACGTATTTTATGGTGTAACTACGTCTAATTTGCCTAAGGTTGAATAATTCTTTTGATTTAATGTTAAGGATGCGAGTATTATGAATATAAATTTGAAAGTTTAGCTGTTTGACATATAAGATTACGAAGGATACTAATAAAAATATATTTAAATATTAGAAACTTACAAAAATAGCATGCAAATTTATATATTTACATATTTTATATCTAAAATTTTATAATTATAAACATCATATAAATATTAATATTTATTATTATTTTTTAATAGTAAAATTTATTTTTTGATCCTTAGATAAAATATTATAAATGGAAAAATGAAAGTTTAAGTGGGATACAGATAATATTCCCGAAATATTATTATATATATGTCTAACTATTTTAACATATCCCATTAGGCCACAAAGATCTCCGATCAGCCTATAAATGGCCCCGAAGTTTATCTCCTGAGGCCTCTCTCTCTCTCTCTTTCGTCCTCCAAGTTCGTCAGATTTAGATCTGCTTCCAGCTAAGTATTCTTGATCTGCAACCTGTTTTTCTGTNATGTTAGTTTTGTAAATTGATAAGAATTGTATGGTATTTACGTAAATTTGTCTATTTTTTTTGTGCTTGACGAAGAATTATACTAATAAGTCATCATATTGATCTCATAAGAAAATGTTTGATTTGCGGAAAAAGTAATAGAAGGTAAGATAAATGTAAGACATAAGTGTATTGTATTTGAAATACTTTAAAGTTGTTTGATTTACTGCAAAATAATATTAGACTTTATTCAACTAGAAGTTATAGTTCGTCTTGTTCACTTAAATCCGCTCAATGCCAATGTATTATTTGAGTGCTCAAGTGAATTGTCAGAACAAGTTCGAGCAAGTTACTTTGAGAATATATTTCAACGTTGTGATGTACAATGTCATCAACAACAACAACAACAAATATTTATCCCATTACGTGAGGTCGGCTGCATGAATCCTTATTCTCTATTGCTAATTTCATTTAATTATAATAACTAAGATCATTTATATACAATATGCTAGGTCTATCTTTATCTTTTTGAATATAAATCGAATCTAAAACATCAACTCTCCTGGCTAGATCATCAGATGATCGATGTTTAATATAACCAAATCATCTAAGACGACTCTCTATAACCTTGTTCGCCACTGAAGCTACGCCAACTCAATCACAAATATATGTATTTTATGGTGTAACTACGTCTAATTTGCCCTACGGTTGAATAATTCTTTTGATTTAATGTTAAGGATGTGAGTATTATGAATGTAAATTTGAAAGTTTAGCTCTTTGACATATAACATTATGCGGAAATTTTTACAAAAATAGCATGAAAACTTTCATATTTACTTATCTCACATCTAAAATTTAATAATTATAAANTCCTCTCAATTTTCTTACATCAAAATGAAAATATCAAAGTATTATGAATATAAATATTAAACTCTGTGTTAGTTTTGTAAATTGATAAGAATTGTATGGTATTTATGTAAATTTTTCTATTTTTTTTTTGTCTATTTCATATTACTTGACGAAGAATTATGCCAATAAGTCACATATTGATCTCATAAGAAAATGTTTGATTTGCAGAAAACGTAATAAAAGGTAAGATAAATGTAAGACATAAGTGTATTGTATTTGAAATACTTTAAAGTTGTTGGATTACCCCAAAATAATATTAGACTTTATTCAACGAGAAGTTATAGTTCGTCTTGTTCACTTAAATCCGCTCAATGCCAATGTATAATTTGAGTGCTCAAGTAAATTGTCAGAACAAGTTCGAGCAAGTTACTTTGAGAACATATTTCAACATTGTGATGTACAATGTCATCATCATCATCATCATCAACAACAACAAAAGATATTTATCCCATTACGTGAGGTCGGCTACATGAATCCTTATTCTCTATTGCTAATTTCATTTAATTATAATAACTAAGATCATTTATATACAATATGCTAGGTTTATCTTTATCTTTTTGAGTATAAGTCGAATCTAAAACATCAACTCTTCTGGCTAGATCATCAGATGATCGACGTTTAATATGACCAAATCATCTAAGAGGACTCTCTATAACCTTGTTTGCCACTTAAGCTACGCCAACTCAATCACAAATATATGTATATTATGGTGTAACTACGTCTAATTTGTCTACGGTTGAATAATTCTTTTGATTTAATGTTAAGGATGAGAGTATTATGAATGTAAATTTGAAATTTTAGCTCTTTGACATATAACATCATGGGGATACTAATAAAAATATATTTAAATATTAGAAATTTTTACAAAAATAGCATGAAAACTTTCATATTTACTTATCTCACATCTAAAATTTAATAATTATAAACATCATATAAATATTAATATTTATTATCATTTTTTAATAGTCAAATTTATTTTTTGATCCTCAGATAAAATATTATATATACATATATATATATATATATATATATAT
>JXCR01142176.1:192379-206651 GCA_002079205.1 Phalaenopsis hybrid cultivar
GTAGTCATTTCTTCGATTAAAGAGTATGCTTCATCAAAAGGTTTTGACATTAGTGATCCACCTACAACAGCATCTATAATAGATCTAAGTGATCCTACTAATCCATTGTAAAAAGTTTGAATTATTAACCAATCTGGTAAAGCATGGTGTGGACATTTTCTAAGAAGATCATTAAATCTTTCTCAAGCTTCATATATTGATTCCCCTTCAAACTTACAAAAAGATGTAATATCATTTCTAAGTTTAGCCATTTTCGACGGTGGAAAATATTTAGCCAGGAATTTTGTTGATAGTACTCCCCAAGTTTTGATAGATACGTGTGCTAATTAATTTAACCAAGCTTTCGCTTTATCCCTTAATGAAAAAGAAAAAATTCTAAGCCTAACAACATCATAAGACACTCCGTCATATTTAAAAGTAGCACAAATCTCAAGAAAACTAGCAAGATGTAAGTTAAGATCTTCAATAAGTGTTCCTGCAAACTAATTGCTTTGTTCCATTTGGATAATAACAGGTTTAAGCTCAAATGAATTAGCAGTAACATCGGGATTTTGAATAGTCAAGTGAAGTTCATCTGTTGTAGGATTAGCATAATCTTTTAAAGGTTTTTGTCGATTTTCATTAATTTAATTATCTAAGTTATTCGTCATTTTATTTAAATTTTTAATTTCTTTTTTTTGTTTTCAAATTTTTCTAATAGTACGTTCTAATTCTGAATCGTAAGGTACCAAACCTTCAGATCCAATATTTCACATAAACAAATATATTAAGATAAAAAAATATCTTAAAAATACTCTTAAATAAAAATATATTTCTTTTTAGATTTTTAATTTTTTAATTAATTTTTTTAATTTATATTATCTCTAAATTTTCTAATCTACCAAATCTATTTAATTTACTGTTACATTGTTCTACAACAGTGCCAAAAACTTGATCCTGATTTGATATAGTTGTGCAAAATATATAAAGTTGACTCCGCTATGTGACGGTGCCATAAACTTGATGCTCTAAATATAATTAAAAAATTTAAGCAATTAATGATGAGATTCTACGCAAGTATATGCATCGTTATCAAGTAATAAAGATATTTCTATTTTAAGTCTTGAATATTGATCCCACGGGGAAGGTTTAAATTTGATATAATAAATTTATTAGTAAATTCACAGAAAATAAAATGAAATTATTGTCACTAATTTTGAATACTAAAATATTATCAAAACTAAATTATTTAACTATTAACAAAACTGAAATAAAAAGTTTAAACAGTAACTACTAAACTATTAAACTATGTTTATGTGATGAAGATTTCTTATGTGAAAAAGGCATAATTCCCCCTACAATGAGATTTTGGTAAAATGAGATGAGATAAATTGTTTAATATGTTTTGTGTCAAATATGAGCAGTTTTAATTCTCTACCCTGATGCAGTGTTATAGAAAATCATTGGCTAATCTCAGATTTAGTCCCTAAATTCGTTGTTAGGCTAGGAGGATACTGGCTCCCTCTCTAGAGCTCCCACTTCCCTTCACCTGAAGACTAACTCTCGCTTTAGTTTTTAAACACTAAGAGCGAATTGAGGATTTTAGCTTATCACCCTAAAATCTCCAATTCTACACCCAATAATATATATTTCCTTATTTATTTGCACTTAATTCCATGAACNCTGGATTGGTCAAATCAAGAAGTAAATGAAGTACATGAATTTAAATCATCACAACTTCTTCCAACATTAAAGATCAATACTCTCCACAACTTCCATCTAACACTTAATTACTTATCATTTTAAGAAGAAAGATAAAGAAAACTACTCAGAATCTATGGATAAAAAAAAATCACAATTTAGTTTAAAAGTAGAAATCATTGTCAAACCAATAACAAGTCTCAATTAAAACTAAAAGTAGTCTAAAACAAAAGATAAAAACTTATCTCAAATCCTCCACTAAACTCTTGAAGTTTTTTTGAATCTCTTCTCTTTTACAACACTCTCAACATAAAACTAAAATAAAAAAAAGGATAAATATGTGGTGACTGAAAATCTCTCCAACTAACTCCCCAATTTTTGAACTTTCAAAACTTTCCCAGTACATTCAGGACCTCTTTCAAAGTCCCAATCTTCCTTCTTTTATAATTCTCCAAAAGGTGTCTTGGTACCTCTTCAAAATGTGTCTTGATTCGATGTATTTCCCCAAGAGATGCATCCTTTCACAATAATTTTTGGTCATGGTGGTTGTAGCCACCTATTAAGCCAATATGTGCCTCAAAAACCTCTTCAAAATTCTCAAAAATCGAATTTACTCATCCAATAACTGTCATTGGTGCTTAAGCGCAAGGCCTCTAGCGCTTAGGCGTCAAAACACTTTTGCATATTTTTCACCTATTTGCTCCAAATTTGATCTTTCTTCACTCATTTAAGCATTTTTCACATTTTTACCTGTACCTGAAAGAAAAACAAAAAAAATATCTTCCGTTAAAGCGCAATATCTAAAAAATAGGTATAAAAATGTGTCTAAAACACTATAAATTTTAGGTGTATCAATTATTATCTATTAATATATAAACACTTATCTCATAAAATAGTAATACATAGTTATGTAATACATATATAAACTTTCAAATGAAGGCATAGATGGTCCCATAAAATATAATCCCCACACATCAAAAATTTCAACTCCTAATGTATAATTTAAAGACATTTCATTTCTTCTAGAAATATTTCCTACTCGCTAACATCTATCGCATATTTTACTATATCCATTAACATCTCTAAAAAGAGTAGGACAATAAAATTCAGCTTCTAAAATTTTATATGCAATTCTATTTGTTCCAAAACGTCCTCCAAATTCAGAATCATGACATCTTTTAATTATTTGTTGAGTTTCTTCATAAGACACACACCTAATAATTAGATCTTTACACTGTTTATATAGATATGGGCCATCCCAAAAATAGAATTTTGAATCATAAATGAATTTCTTTAATTGTGGATTTTTAATATCAGGTGGTAGAATATCACTTACAATATAGTTTGCTATATCTGCATACCACGGTACATTCATTTCATCAATGCTATATAATTGTTCATCAAGGAAATTTTCTAAAATTAGTTAATTTCTTTATTCTAGTATAGACAAATGATCAACTATTTGTTATCATTTCCCTTTCTATCAACTACGGTAATATCAAACTCTTGCAAAAGCAGTATCCATCTAATTAATATTGGTTTAACATCCTTTTTAGCAGAGTGATTTGTATGCAATATACATTTAATTCTAATTAAGTAAGGTCTAAATTTATCAAAGGCATAAACAATATCTAATAACTCGTTTTCAGTAGCAATGTAATTAATTTGAGCATCATTTAGAGTTTTACTAGCATAATATATCATTTTAAAAACTTTGTTGTGTCTTTGTCCTAAAAATACCCCAATAACATAATCACTAGCATCACACAGTATTTCAAATGGTTTTTCCCAATCAGGTGATACTATTTTAGGTGCAGTGATTAATTTTTCTTTCAATACTTCAAATGTTTTTATGCATTCCTCATTAAAATCAAATTTCGTGTCTTTTTCTAAAAGTTGGCATAATGGCTTAGTTATTTTAGAAAAAATTTTTATGTAACGCCTGTAGAATCCAACATGTTCTAGAAAACTTCTTACCCCTTTTACTTTAGTAAGAGGTGGTAATTTTTCAATAACTTGTATTTTTGCAGGATCTACTTCCATGCCATTTTTAATAATTCTATGCCCAAGTATAACTCCTCCCGCAACCATAAATTGACGTTTTTCTCAATTTAGTACTGAGTTGATTCTTTCACATACTTCCAGAAATTTTTCTAAATTATTTAAACATAATTTAAAAGAAGTACCAAATACAGAAAAATCATCTATAAACACTTCTATTCCATGTTCAATAAAATTGTTAAAAATCAACATCATACATCTTTGAAATGTTGCATGTACATTGCATAGTCCAAAAGATATTCTAAAAAAAGAAAATGTTCCACATGGGTTTGTAAATGTTGTTTTCTCTTGATCTTCTCGAGCAATTGAAATTTGGTAATAACCGGTATATCCATCTAAAAAGCAATAATATTTGTTTTCAGTCAATCTATCAAATATGTGGTCTAGAAAAAGTAAAGGAAAATGATCTTTTCTGGTGGTCATATTTAATTTTCTATAGTCAATACAAATTCGCTAACCAGTCACTTATCTTATTGGAATTAATTCATTTTTCTCATTTTCTTCAACGGTCACTCCTTTCTACATAACACAATGAATTGGACTTACCCAAGCTACTGTCTGAAATAGGATATATAATTCCAGCATCTAACCATTTTAAAATTTCTTTTTTAACAACTTATTTCATTATTGGGTTTAATCTCCTCAAAGGATCAGCTTTAGGTTTGTATTGTTCATCTAATAGAATTATGTGCATACAAATAGAAGGATTAATTCCTTTAATATCTGTTAAAGTCCATCCAAAAGCATTTTTATATCTTTTCAACATCTCTATTAATTTTTTTCTTGAATTTCAGTTAACTCTGAAGATACAATAACAGATATTATAGATGAATCTCATAAAAATACATATTTTAAATAGGCAGACAATATTTTAAGTTCAAGTTCAGGTGGTTTAATACTTGAAGGAATAAGATTTTTATTATCATTTTCAAATTTGCCCTGAATATAATCCAAATATTCTTCTTTTATTTCATCCTTGTTTTCAAATAATTATCCTTGTCTTAATTTGTCTTCAAATTCATTCTTAGATTACTCATTATTCAGATAATTAGTTACTTCCATCCTGAAACATTCATTATCTTTTTCTACTGCAGGATATTTCATAGCTTTTGTTATATTAAATGTGACTTCATGATCATTAACTCTCATTGTTAATTCTCATTTTTTCACATCTATCACAGCTCTCCCTATTGAAAGAAATGGTCTTCCCAAAATAATAGGAATTTATTTATCTTCTTCCATATCTAATACTATAAAGTCTACAGGGAAAATAAATTTATATACTTTTACTAACAATCTTCTATAACTCCTTTTGGATAAGTTATTGATCGATCAGCTAACTAAAGAGTTACAGTCGTAGGGGAAATCTCTCCCAAATTTAAACGTTTGAAAATAGATAAAGGCATAAGATTGATACTCGCTCCTAAATCACATAAAGCTTTTCTAAAAAAAAATTTTCACCAATAGCACAAGGTATGGTAAAATTACCAGGATCTTTTAATTTTTCAGGAAGCTTGTTCAAAATAATAGCGCTACACTCTTCACTGAGTGCAACGGTCTCGTGATTTGTAAACTTTCTTTTCTTGTTTAGTATATCCTTCATAAATTTCACATAGCTTGACATTTTTATTCTAAAGCTTTAACAAAAGGAATGTTTATCGTTAACTTCTTAAGGATTTCCAAAAATTTTGTAAATTGTTTATTTTTATTCTTCTGCTTCAGTCTTTAAGGAAACAGAGGTGATGATTTTTCAAAAGGAACCTGCGTTTGTTCATTTTCCTATTGATCATTTTCCATTTTGTTTTAGTCTTTGAGGAAACAGAGGTAATGGTTTTTCTACAGGGCTCTGTGTTTGTTCATTTTATATCGTTAACTTCTTAAGGATTTCCAAAAATTTTGTAAATTGTTTATCTTTATTCTTCTACTGTCTTTGAGGCAACAGAGGTAATGATTTTTTTAAAGAACTTTGTGTTTGTTCATTTTCATTTGGGTCACTTTCCATTTCTTCCTTCTCTTCCTCAACTTTAGTTTCTCTTTGGATCATTGTTTCAACTTCTTTTCCACTTCGTAATGGAATAGATTTAATTTACTCCTTATTTTGATCTTTTAGATTAACTTCCACCATACTCAGAAGAATTCCTGAAGGTCTATTAATAAGTGCAGTTGCAATATGTCCTAATTGATTTTCAATGTTTCTAATAGCAGCCCCTTGATTCTGTATTTAATTTCCCATATTCAACTTTACTTCCTCCATTATCAACTTATTTTCCTTAACTTGTGGGTTAGAGTTAGAGTTAAATCCAGGATGATAATAAGGTCGATAATTAGGATTTCCTTGGTTGTTCAAATTTACGGAAGGATTCACCAAATTGTTATAATTATTTCAACTAACATTAGGGTGGTTTTTCCATCTAGGGTTATAATAATTAGAATATGGATTGTTATTTTGATTATTTATAGCATTTAAAGTTTTGTAAGATGATTGAGTATCAATTAGTTGCCCTAGTGAATTTTCCTCTAACACAGGGGGTATTTGAGAATAGTTCACTCCAATTTGATCAATCTTTTTCGATATAGCAATAATTTTATATGTTAAAATAGACATTGCATCAGAATCATGAATACTAGTTACTCTTTTATGATTTAACTTTTCAGAGGGTCATTGAAAATTGTTAGTAGTCATTTCTTCGATTAAAGAGTATGCTTCATCAAAAGGTTTTGACATTAGTGATCCACCTACAACAGCATCTATAATAGATCTAAGTGATCCTACTAATCCATTGTAAAAAGTTTGAATTATTAACCAATCTGGTAAAGCATGGTGTGGACATTTTCTAAGAAGATCATTAAATCTTTCTCAAGCTTCATATATTGATTCCCCTTCAAACTTACAAAAAGATGTAATATCATTTCTAAGTTTAGCCATTTTCGACGGTGGAAAATATTTAGCCAGGAATTTTGTTGATAGTACTCCCCAAGTTTTGATAGATACGTGTGCTAATTAATTTAACCAAGCTTTCGCTTTATCCCTTAATGAAAAAGAAAAAATTCTAAGCCTAACAACATCATAAGACACTCCGTCATATTTAAAAGTAGCACAAATCTCAAGAAAACTAGCAAGATGTAAGTTAAGATCTTCAATAAGTGTTCCTGCAAACTAATTGCTTTGTTCCATTTGGATAATAACAGGTTTAAGCTCAAATGAATTAGCAGTAACATCGGGATTTTGAATAGTCAAGTGAAGTTCATCTGTTGTAGGATTAGCATAATCTTTTAAAGGTTTTTGTCGATTTTCATTAATTTAATTATCTAAGTTATTCGTCATTTTATTTAAATTTTTAATTTCTTTTTTTTGTTTTCAAATTTTTCTAATAGTACGTTCTAATTCTGAATCGTAAGGTACCAAACCTTCAGATCCAATATTTCACATAAACAAATATATTAAGATAAAAAAATATCTTAAAAATACTCTTAAATAAAAATATATTTCTTTTTAGATTTTTAATTTTTTAATTAATTTTTTTAATTTATATTATCTCTAAATTTTCTAATCTACCAAATCTATTTAATTTACTGTTACATTGTTCTACAACAGTGCCAAAAACTTGATCCTGATTTGATATAGTTGTGCAAAATATATAAAGTTGACTCCGCTATGTGACGGTGCCATAAACTTGATGCTCTAAATATAATTAAAAAATTTAAGCAATTAATGATGAGATTCTACGCAAGTATATGCATCGTTATCAAGTAATAAAGATATTTCTATTTTAAGTCTTGAATATTGATCCCACGGGGAAGGTTTAAATTTGATATAATAAATTTATTAGTAAATTCACAGAAAATAAAATGAAATTATTGTCACTAATTTTGAATACTAAAATATTATCAAAACTAAATTATTTAACTATTAACAAAACTGAAATAAAAAGTTTAAACAGTAACTACTAAACTATTAAACTATGTTTATGTGATGAAGATTTCTTATGTGAAAAAGCATCATTCCCCCTACAATGAGATTTTGGTAAAATGAGATGAGATAAATTGTTTAATATGTTTTGTGTCAAATATGAGCAGTTTTAATTCTCTACCCTGATGCAGTGTTATAGAAAATCATTGGCTAATCTCAGATTTAGTCCCTAAATTCGTTGTTAGGCTAGGAGGATACTGACTCCCTCTCTAGAGCTCCCACTTCCCTTCACCTGAAGACTAACTCTCGCTTTAGTTTTTAAACACTAAGAGCGAATTGAGGATTTTAGCTTATCACCCTAAAATCTCCAATTCTACACCCAATAATATATATTTCCTTATTTATTTGCACTTAATTCCATGAACGAAATACTCATACTTCATTTTCCGGATCATATTTTTCACAACACATTTTAATAATTCAATTGACATATCAAAAAGTAAATTAAGTTCGGAGTTGAAAATTCATCACAATTTTTTTTATATTTTAATATTGACACATCTATATTATCTCTTTATTTCACCATATCTTATAGTAGGGACAAAGATAAAGGAAACTACTCAGACTTCATGAGAAAGATACAACAAAACACAAATTTTATATATAAAAGAAAGTTCATACAACACTAATAAACAACCAACACTTATCTGAAACTATTTCTCAAAGCAAATCCCATATAATCTCTCCTAGGAAATGTAGGAAGAATAAATCTCTCACTTTTCTCCTTCTCCAACACTCTTTGAGAAGAATTCACACTAAATCTCACCACAAAAACTATAAACTCTTAAAGAAAACTCACTAATAGACTCCTGAATGGTGGTGGAATACGGATGGATAAAGTGTATGGATGTGATGTGTGGCGAAAAATGCAAGGATGGATGAGGAGGAGCCCCTTTTTTCTGGTCAATTTCGGCCCCAAATATAGCATAGAGTCGGTTCTCCAATAGGTACATCCAAAAACTCTTCAAAAAGCGTCCAAATTCGTCGAATCTTCTAAAAATTGGGGCTGAACCGACATTGGCGCCGTCGGCGCCCATTCTGGCTCCGTCGGCGTCGGTAATCTATAATTAATTCTACTGTTCTCTGTCAAACGGCATCGTCGGCGCTGAACAAATCTCTAACTTCTCCCTTTTGACTCCAAATTTCATCATTTTACTTCTTTTTTGCTCCAAGTCCTATATATCAACAACATGCAAGAAAACATAAAAATATTTTTCATTAAAGTGCAATATCAGCAAAACTGGGTATATAATATGGGTCTAAAAATGCATATATTTTTAATGCATCAATTGCCACATGATGCAGAGTTTCAAAAGATATTCGACCAGGTGAATGAAGGGCAATTGGAGAAATATAGGATCGATGAAGAAAAATTGTTGAAGTATGAGGGTAAAATTTGTATTCTTGTTGTGAATGATTTATATAAAGAAATCTTGCTTGAGCACATTATTCGGGATAAACGATACATCCAGAAAGCAATAAAATGTACATAAGCTTAAGTGTTTTTCCTTAGTCAGGGTTCAAGCGTCGTGTAGCAGAGTTTATAGCAAAGTTTTCTACTTATCATATGGTTAAGGCAGAACATCAGAAGCCTAGTGGGTTGTTGCAACCATTGCCTATAGCAGTTTGGAAATGGCGGGGACATCATTATGGACATTGTGAAGGGGCTACCGAGATCTAGGCAGGGTCATCATGTTATATAGGTGATTATTGATTGTCTGACCAAGTTTGCACATTTCTTGCTTATTAGACAGATAGATTTTGTGAACAAGTTGGCCCAAATCTATGATGATAAAATTGCATGACTGCATGGAGTCCCAAAGTCTATTATTATAGATTGAGATGGTAGATTCACATCCAAGCTATGAAGAAAAGTTTAAGAGGCTTTAAACACTCAACTGACATTCATAGCAGCTTTTCATTCCCAATTAGACGATCAATCAGAGAGAACGATCCAAATATTAGAAGGTCTACTTCGACTTTTTGTTCTTGATTTGGTGGAAATTGGGAAAAGCACATACTTTTGATAGAATTTGCTCACAATAATAGTTTCTAAACTAGTATTAGTATGGCTCCTTATGAAGCCCTTCATGAAAGAAAATGCAGGGTGCCTTTTTGCTGAACAAAAACTGGTGAAAGATGATTAATTAGTGTTGACTTAGTTGATGAAAGAACTAAGAAAATCTGAATTATTTGTGACAGATTTAGAGCAATCTAGGAAAGATAAAGAAAGTGTTATAATGTCAAGAACCAACCAGTAGAATTTAAAGTGGGGGAATTTGTTTTTATTAGGTCAATCCTAAGAAAGGTGTTAAGCAATTTGGAAGTTGATTTCATGATATGTTGGTCTATATGAAATCGTGGAAAAGATTGGGAAAGTAGCATACAAGCTTGCACTACCTGCACACATGTACATCATACATAATGTGTTATGTATCACTTTATTGTGAAAATATGTTGTTGATGAGGCTAGCAAACTTGTTACTGACCGTATAGTTATTCAACCTAACTTGACACTTGTGGATGAGTCAGAAAGAATCATAGATTATGATATGAAACAACTCAATGGTAGAGAGATTCCTTTTATTCATGTACTGTGGAAGCACGAAATTGAAAAAAGATGTCACATAAGAGAATGAATAAAAAATGAGAAAAATATATATGTACAATTTTAGTTAAGGCAAATTTTGAGGACGAAATTTTTATAAGGAGGGAAGATTGTAATAATAAACAAAAAAAATGAGTAACTTCTTATGCAAGTGTAGTTTGAGTGAGATCACACCACTCGTGGGAGCATTAAGAAGATGTTCATCCCTCGTCTACTCTCATTCGATCTCACGCACACATAGAGCAAAAGAGAGTGCGAGAGAGACGGGGATTGTGAGAGAGCGGAAGAGTGAGGTAGAGGAGAAGAAGAAAAGGAGAAGAAAGAAGTCGAAGAAGCAACACATATAGTAAAGGGAGAAGAAAAAGGAGGAGAAGGAGATAAGCGGCTCACCTGTGAGATTATTTCTTTTCATTTACGTGATCGAACTAAAAGGAAGATAGCTCGAGCGACTCTGTCGAGTGCTGCGTGCATCAAAGGAAAGGAGGGAGAAGGAGAAANTGAGTAACTTCTTATGCAAGTGTAGTATGAGTGAGATCGCACCACTCGTGGGAGCATTAAGAAGATGTTCATCCCTCGTCTACTCTCATTCAATCTCACGCACACATAGAGCAAAAAAGAGTGCGAGAGAGACGGGGATTGTGAGAGAGCGGAAGAGTGAGGTAGAGGAAGAAGAAGAAAAGGAGAAGAAAGAAGTCAAAGAAGCAACACATATAGTAAAGGGAGAAGAAAAAGGAGAAGGAGATAAGCGGCTCACCTGTGCGATTATTTCCTTTCATTTACGTGATCGAACTAAAAGGAAGATAGCTTGAGCGACTCTGTCGAGTGCTGAGTGCATCAAAGGAAAGGAGGGAGAAGGAGAAACTCGATTGAGTGCCTAGAAGTTTCCAACAACCGAGTTTGTGTTAGGAGTCCAATGGTAGGGTGTCACGTGTCCAACAAGCCCTACCGTAATACACTGACATTGGCCAGTGTTAAGAATGGGGGTCCCGCTTGACACGTGGCACCTCACAATTGGACTCTGAATGTATATGGAGTCCTGATATAATATTTTTTTTCCCAACAACCTTACCCTACTAAGAGGAGGGAACCCTATCATACGACTCATCGAGGAAGGAGGCAGGTGCTGGCACTGCTTGCGTGGAGGGGGATCGACCAAACCTTTATTGGTTCGATTCATATAAATTAAGGCAAACTGATGAAGGGTGAAAACATATCTTAATTTCTTTTAAGATATTATTTTAAAAATTAAAATTTAGATTTAAAAAAAAAATCACATATGTAATTAAATTGTGTTTGAAATATGTGTAAAGGTAATCGTCCAATAGGCTAAAGCAGGTCAAAATCTTGTCGAGAAAAGGAAATTCAGATATAAAGTTAAATTGCAAAAATTAATATATATATAGATAAAGAAAGAGAGAGAGAGAGAGAGGCAAGAATTTCACCCTATAAAACTACCCACGCAAAGCTTCTTGAATGCTACTTGCAACCAAATGAAAGAGCCACAATAGTGTATCTATTATAGCTGGCAAGCAAATTCCATAAATACAACAACAGCATCCCAGAGCTTTAAAGCCAGCTACAAATGTCTAGTGAACTTGAGGTCCAAATTGATGCATTTAAATACATACCCCACAATTTTTTTTATATATTTACATATCTAACGCCTAAACTTTCATATTTACATACATAACACTCAACCATTAAACATCGGCATCAAAAATGACACTATCACCAACTTTATAAGTGAAACACACCTTTTTCATATATTGGTTGATGCCAACAAAGTATTATAAATGCAAATATCAGCAGTTAGAGATGTAAAAATATAAGCATTGTGTGGTATGCATATAAATTTACCCGCCTTTATTTTGGAATGCCTCAATCACATTTCTGTGCTCTTGTAATTTCCCAAATAGGAAAATCCTCCTTGCTGCTGGAAATGTAATTTCTGCTTTGTTTTTGGCCAGAATGAACAATTGCAATCGTGAATCTCTCATTCTCCATGGTGTAAAGGTACATGGCCTGCTCATCCTGATGCATTAAAAAAAAAGAAATTTAAAAGGCAATGAATAAGGAGCAATAATTTGCAAAGTTTCGTGGCCTAGTTTTACATATATGGCCTGCTCAATTCTTATGTATTTACATATATAGCATCTAAAGCTGCAATTTTTACATACAAGCCACCTTACCTATGTATGAAAAAGTTTATTTTAATTTTTAAAAGCTAAAATGGTTATATTTTTTATACGATATAAGAAAGATTTAAGGGGTATAAATGTAAAAAAGTGAAGTTTAGGTGTTAGATATGTAAATACATGTGATTTGGGCGGTATGTATGTTCCTTAGTAAATGAAGGTTCAATTTTAAGAGCTCCTCAATATACAAATAGGAAAAACTAAGAACATTCACATCCATACCTCTTCATATTATGTATTTACATATCTAACTACTAAACTTCAATTTTTTGCATATACGCGGTCTTAACTATGCATCAAAAGATGTATTTCACATTTTAAAAGTTAAAATCATGATATTTTTTTATGTGACATAAAAGATTTGAGTATTATAAATGCAAAAAATTGAAGTTTAGGTGTAGGTATGTAAATACCCAAGAATTGGGTAGTATGTATGTAAATATGCTCCTTAAAAATTATACCTCTGGAAGTTCATAAAACTCATCAGGAGAAATCTGCAGAAATTCCGAAGCAGTTTGACCCGTGCTCCATGTAAAAACACTCGAAGTTTCGTCCGCAACGAACATTTCTAAGTGGNACCTCTTGATTAGTATATATTTACATATCTAACCACTAAACTTCAATTTTTTGCACATTCGTGGACTTACCTATGCATCAAAAGGTGTATTTCGCATCTTAAAAGTTAAAATCATAATATTTTTTATGTGACACGAAAGATTTGAGTATTATAAATGCAAAAAATTGAAGTTTAGGTGTAGGTATGTAAATAGAAAAGATTTGGGTAGTATGTATGTAAATATGCTCCTTAAAAACTATACCTCTGGAAGTTCATAAAACTCATCAGGAGAAATCTGCAGAAGCTCCGAAGCAGTTTGACCCGTGCTCCATGTAAAAACACTCGAAGTTTCGTCCGCAACGAACATTTCTAAGTGGNAAGATGTATGATGTCTATATTTAGTAAGTTAATTGATGATGGATTGGAAGCATTTATGGATGATTTCTCTGTATTTGGAACATCATTTGATGCATGCTTAAATTATCTTGAAAAAGTTTTGGAGTTATGTGAACGAACTAATTTAGTTCTAAATTGGGAGAAATGTCAATTTATGGTTAGAACTAATTTAGTTCTAAATTGGGAGAAATGTCAATTTAGAGTTATGCGAAAGAACTAATTTGGTTCTGAATTGGGAGAAATATCAATTTATGGTTGCAGGAGATTATTTCTCTGTATTTGGAACATCATTTGACGCATGCTTAAATTATCTTGAAAAAGTTTTGGAGAGAAATAACTAATTTAGTTCTAAATTGGGGAAATGTCAATTTATTGTTGCAGGAGGAGTTGTGTTAGGGCATAAAATTTTGAAAAATGGTATGCAAGCAGACCCTGCAAAAATTCAAGTTATATCTAAATTAACACCTCCTACTAATGTAAGAGAAGTTAGGAGTTTTCGACCCTGCAAAAATTCAAGTTATATCTAAACTAACACCTCCTACTAATGTAAGAGACGTTAGGAGTTTTCTTGGACATGTGGATTTTACAGGCGTTTTATTAAAGATATTTCAAAAATTACCAAACCTCTATGCCAACTTTTAGAAAAGGATAGGCGTTTTATTATAGATTTTTCAAAATTTACTAAACCTGTATGCCAACTTTTAGAAAAGGACAAGAAATTTGAATTTACTGAAAAATGTTTAAATGCCTTTGAGTTATTAAAAGAAAAATTAATCACAGCCCCTATTATAGTTTCACCTAACTGG
>JXCR01142176.1:209462-220146 GCA_002079205.1 Phalaenopsis hybrid cultivar
AGAAAAGGTACTTCTACCTTAGAACCCTTTGGACCCAACCGAGAGGTCTCCAGCCAAAGAAGATGAGAATGATATGACTATTATTGTAGATCAATCATTTCAGAATTCACTTCCTATTCAGCCTTTAGTAATGGACAAGACACTAGTGATTCTGCGCAGAATCAAGAAATTGGAGAAAGAGGTACAAAATGTTATGAATGTAATTAACAATATCTCCGATTTTTTCGATCATCTAGATTGGAGGATGAAAGAACAATTTGCTCACTCTGGACATATTGAAGATAGTTTGATACGATTGATAAAAAGATGGGATTGATAGAAGAGGACTCTACTGAAGAATTCCCATATCGACCCTTCTATAACCTCTTCGTTCATTTTCAATCAATGGGTGATATCAGAGGAGAAACAAGCGCTGAATCAAAAGAGTAGTAGATTTACCTTACTACCTGTATGTCTATGTATGTAATTTGATTTGAACTTCGTGTTTGCTTTGCTTTTGAATTTTACTTTTAGATCTCAATATAGTTGAGATTGAGCATATGATGTTTGTTTTCATCATTTAGAGTGTTGTGGTTTGGATTAAGATGTTGAATTGATGTATCAAGGTTGAGAAAATACCAAACTTATGTGTGTCTTGTAACGTGTATTGTAACCCTTGAAATTTATATATAATTGTGATGTTTTGTGTTGTGAATGTTTATTTGTGTTAGTACATCATTTAATCACTTAAAATTTATGTCTATAATGATTGAACGGATGTTGTCGAGGCTTGAAATTGATCAAAATCGCAAAAATCTAGAAATTAACCCAATTTTGAAAATCTCACCGACGACGCCATCGACGCCGCCGACAGCGGATTTTTCCCGAGACTTGGGTTATTANCAATTTATGTCTATAATGATTGAATGGATGTTGTCGAGGCTTGAAATTGATTAAAATCGCAAAAATCTAGAAATTAACCTAATTTTGAAAATCTCACCGACGACGCCATCGACGCCGCCGACAGCGGATTTTTCCCGAGACTTGGGTTATTAATTCAATAAAACTCATTGACGGCGCCGAAGACCTTGCCGAGGGTGAGATCCTGAAAAAAACTTTTAACCGCAATTTTGACCAATCAACCAGCACTATTCATCATCCCCTTCCTCTTAAAAAATGAAAATTTTGATCTAGGGCATGAAGATCTTGGATTTGGGANGAACTCATTGACGGCGCTGAAGACCCTGCCGAGGGTGAGATCCTGAAAAAAACTTTTAACCGCAATTTTGACCAATCAACCACCACTATTCATCATCCCCTTCCTCTTAAAAAATGAAAATTTTGATCTAGGGCATGAAGATCTTGGATTTGGGAGCGATTTCAAAGCATTTAAACACCGGATTTTATCATCTCTCGGTAAGAGCTTCACTCCAACCTAAAAATATTTGATTTTCACCTTGAATTTCTTTCACATTGAGAAGGTCCAAAAAATTTGAGAATGTCAAGAAAATATTTGGAAGAAATTCATGGAATTTAGTTTTGAACTCTTGGAGTCACTCTTGAAAGCCATTATTTGAGTATTTGAAGTGTATTTTGAAATTTTTTTTTATAATTTTGATTAGATTGACATGGCTCCGTGACAAAAGAGGCGACTTGAGTTTAACGAGTCTCGCTTCGTCAATGCGAAGGTTTAGTCGAGATTTACTTCAGTATTTGAAAGGAAGAAATGTATACAAGATCGAGTTTTTGAGAGTCCGGGAGGAGAAATTGAATGAGTTATTATCGAACGGAGGTCAGAACTTCTGTTATACCACTAATAAGGCTACTACGAATATTGGGAAAGAATTTTATGCCAATGTGTACTATTCTGGGGGCAGAACCATTTGAGTGCGGAGATTTTCTGTTGAATTTAGCGCCACCCGCATTAACTCATTTTATGAAGTCTCAGACTCCTATAGCTGCCATTATGAAACCTTCAGTACAATGTAAGGCTCACTGAATGATGTCATCAACTTTCTCACTGATGGGAAAGTGACATGGAAGATAAAACAACGAGAACGGTTAAATTTTTATGCTTCCATGTTGAATGCCACATCTAAAGCGAGGCACTATTTTATTTCCTCTACTCTTTTACCTACATATCACCATTGTGGGGTAACAAGAGATAGAGCTATTCTAAATTTTTGTATTCAGAATAATTGAACTATAAATGTGGGGAGAATTATTCATAAGAATATATTGACCACGACAAAGAGTGCAATAAGTGGAGGACTGGGACATCCTAGCCTCATTTATGCACTTTGCCAATTTTCTGGAGTTGAAGCTAGAGATGATGAAGGATGGGTTTACCCTATGAAATCCATTAGTAAAGCTAATTTGAAGACATATGAATCCCATGAAAAATGGAGAACTAGGAGTAGGAGTCAAGAACCTTCTACTAGTAGAGATATCCCCTCTACAAGTTATGACCTTCCACCTAATCCCCTACCCTCTCTGATTTGATGAATGAGTTGACCTTGCAGCGGAAGAGCATAGACTTGAACAAGAACCTTATACTAGTAGAGATGTCCCCTCTACAAGTTATGACCTTCCACCTTCTAGTTCTAAGAACCTTCTACTAGTAGAGATGTTCCCTCTACAAGTTATGACCTTCCACCTTCTAGTTCCGTACCCTCTCTGATTTGATGAATGAGTTGACCTTGCAGCAAAAAAATATAGACTTAATAAGTGAAAGGATGCTCTCTGATTTGATGAATGAGTTGACCTTGCAGCGGAAGAGCATAGAATTAATAAATGAAAGCCTCTCTGATTTGATGAATGAGTTGACCTTGCAGCGGAAGAGCATAGAATTTATAAGTTAAAGGTGAATGATTTAATGAATGAGTTGACCTTGCAACGAAAGAGTATAAAGCTAATAAATGAAAGAATTGGGGGATTAGAACGTAGACATGATTATGATAGTAAGTTCCTACAAAGGCATTCTGACTTTGTGATAGCTTACTANATACACTACAGCCGCCGTAGTTGTTCCAGTGGTGAAGGAGTTTTATGCTAATTTGCATGGAATCAACCAGGGAGTAGTCTATGTGCGAGGTAGATGGATACTTTTACTCATGCACTGATTAATGAGTTATATATGATCGAGAATGTTCCTGTCTGCCATCATTCCAACTTTATTCCGACAAGAAACCTGATGAATGAGATCTACCGATATTTAACGGACAAAACAGAAGACTGGGAAATGAGAGAATACGAGTATGTTAGTTTTTCTGTGACACTTCTAAACCTCGTTTCAAAATACTGGCACTTCTTCATTTCTGCAAAACTATTACCGACAACGAAGATCAGTAAAGTTACTAAGGAAAGTTTTATTCTGAATTACTATATCCAAATGGAACAGTCGATTGATATTAGATTGATAATTGTGAAGTCTGTTTTGGGCCTGATCGTTCATGGATCAACATATGGGCTTGAACATCCTTCAACAATTTTCTTACTCTGCCGTCATTTCTAAGTATCTTATGAGAATTGGGAAAAGGTACTTCTACTTTGGAAGCCTTTGGACTCAACCAAGAGGTTCCCAGCCAATGAAGATGAGAATGATATGACTATTATTGTGGATCAATGGTCTTAGAATTCACTTCCTATTCAGCCNCACCTCTACCCTCACACTCACCTCTATCATTGCCCCAACCCCCACCTTTGCACCTGCCTACGCACCCACCACTACCACCACCCTCGCTCCCACACTCACCCTGGCACTTGCCTCTGCCACCCCCACAACGCCTACCCCCCTGTTACACCCACCCCTAGCCAGTGCCCTACCCCCACCTCTACCTCCACCCCGCTTGTAGCATGGTTGAGTGTATTAGAGGCCCACGCTGTCTCTACCAAGTAGGAGTAGACAAATAGTAGCCATCGCATCGAACCTGTCGACAACATGTGAGTTTTTTTGCCTAAGATATTGGCGGTAATAATTTTATTTTTTCAAGTGAATATATAAATAACAAACTGTTATTTTAAGGTTATACCACCCAACTTAGCATACTTGTCATTGAAGGAGATTTTGATGGCCATTCGAGATCTTTAGTTTAGGGAGTTAGTGGTAGGTATTTTCCACAAGTAATTTAGGTTTTTTTTTTATCAATCAAGCATAATTCATGTAATATTTGTAGAAATAATTCTCCTTTTGTCCAGATCACGAGGAGCAGATCCGACGCTACTTCAAGCACAAGGGCAGCGATCACCTCCAAGACATGTTTGACGATATTAGAAAATTACGACATCGTCCTCTGTGGCTTAGAGACGTTGTTTATGCCATGCCGCTTAGGACCTGCGATTCTTCAGACTATAAAAAGAAGAGGGAGCAGACAAAGTAGAACTGGAGGCAAGACTGTAAAGGCATGAGTTCCTCTCAGTAGTGGGGCACTCCCACATATGGAGTATAAGTGGAGGCCAGTAACATTTCATTTATTCTATATTATTTTTTAAAATTTGAACATGTATTTTAAATTTTTTCTCTTATGAACATGCTTTGGAGATTAGATGAAAGCCTTACACCGCCGATGTACCTGAGCATACCCATGGGAGGCGGTTTGAACTATCTTAGATTGATGACAAATTCCATGCAACTTTGGTAATTGACGAGCTAAACTATTCTAATGTTAATATAAGTTAGCTCTAACTGAATGTAACTTCTTTTGTTTGCAGGAGAGATTCTAGCAGTTGAAGGAGAGCCGATCCCAAACGTTGGGATCTATTACGATTTGTGAGCATAATCTTTCCAAGTACGAACTGTGAAAGGAGGTTGTTGGAGTGAAGAAGCAGGGTCGTGTCTACGTGCTCTAGTCGTAGAGGATTGCTTATGACTCACTCCTCCACCAGTGCATCTGCAGCTTCTACCTCTATTGCACAGGATGAGGGGATCTTCAAATGTGTTACAACATTCTCTATTGAGATGGAGGCTTGTTTCTCTCAGATGAGGTCAGAGCTGGAGGCCAACATGGAGGCCAAGCTAAAGGCAGAGTTGGAATTACCCACAAGTGTTTTACCGACGATTATAGACTACTCAATTTTTTTCAGAAAAAAACTATGATATTAAATTGTCAGATAACCATATGTAAATTTATAGTATCAGAATATCCATCAATTTTAGAATTACCCACAAATGTTTTTCTTACGAGTTTATAATCATTGTTAAACTGTCGTTAACATTAAAATTGACACTTTTTTTATCACAACCGACAAATTATGGCCGTCGAAAAAAACCTAAATTCCTGTAGCTTTTTTCAAACATATGACAGTTGGGTTTCTTTTAAAGGGCCATACTGGTGATATGCATCTGTGACACGCACTAGCTCGATACTATGTGGCTTAAAGGCAACAAAGAACCCTTTTTTTAAGGTCCATTGCCTTCTTGTAGGGACAGATTATTTGTTGGTTTATACTTTGTGCTATGAGACCTCACAAATTTATAAAACTTTAATTATGTGTTTCTATTATTCTTCTTTACTAATATTGCATATAAGGATTCGTGTTTTGTGGCTCTAAAATTCAAAAAAATATGAGCTCAAGGACTTCCAGTGCCTTCAGAGTATTGTACTGCTACTGTGAACTGCAGTGTTTTCTGCTTAATTTGCAATAAGAGCATAGCTATGAGAGGCAATTTTATAGATGTCTAATGAATAGATCAGAGAACAATGACTTCTTTAGGTGGGCAAATCGGTTTGATTATTCCACCGCCGTTAGTGATTAGACGTGAAGAGTTTTGTTGGAGGAGAGATTATGAGGTAAAATTAATTGCATTCATTTTCGAAGTAAAATTATGATAATATTAATTGTTATTTTAATAATTTTGTTTTTTTATTTTTGATTGTTGTATTACTCAATCTTTAGTGAAGTGTTTGTTTTTATCATGTAATATTTAAACTAGATATTTATTTTAATGTATAGATGCACGATCAAGACTGATTATATTATAAATAACACTATAATGCCGGGGCAGAAAGATTTATTCATAAACAATTACAACACAACTACTGCAAAACTACACAAAACATACAAACACAAAGCTTCGCCGCAGCAGTTTTCTAACACTGCTATTGCATAGCACTTTTTTAACAAGTTGCAGTTGCCCCAAACATACCATAAGGCTTCGTTTTAGAAGATGGTGAAGCTCCCTTCCATTGTAGTGAATGTCGACACATGTTCCCAAGTTGTTTTACAAGAACAACAATTTTTTCATCATTTTTTATCATAGATCTCCTCCTTTATGCAAACATAGCTTTTAAATGAGCTTTGTTGCTCCTTCAAACGAATCCCCAAATAATACAAAGAAATGTAGCTTTCCTCTTCACTGCTAAAAACTCATCTTCCATGACAGTTTTAATGGCTGAAAAAAAGAAAAAAGAAACAATAAAAGCTTACATACATTCCACTTAATTCCTATGTATTTACATATCTAACACCTAAAGGTCAATTTTTATGCATAAAAATGTGTTTTTCACTTTATAAAAATTAAAATGATGAAATATTTGGATGATATAAATATAAAAAGTAAAGTTTATATGTTAGATATGCAAATACAAAGGATAATAATAATGGCACCATTAAATTGATATTGCCTAACAATGGGCGTTCCACTGAAACTAGTCTAAATTGCTTTAAGCATGCTGTAAATGTGGTTGAAATGCTACGGCCGAAACAAAAGGAAGAATAATGAAAGCTTTTAAGAATGGGTGCCAAATAGAAAATTCTCAACAAAGAAGTGCGCATCATGAACATTTCCAACCGATGGATTCTTCACAAATTTTGCTTTTTGTTGTTTTATTCATTCACTGTACATAAAACGAGTTGAAATATATAAAATGAAACAGCCAAAAAGAACAGTGTATTTTAAATAATATATATTTGAGTTTTATATCTCAAGAAGTAAAATTTTGGACTTGTATCCTCAACATATCTGTAGTTGGACATATATTGAACCCCTTTTATTTTAAAAAAAAATGCACTTTTAATTTCTCTAAAAAATTCATCTGATCCACTCGAGTATTCCTGCAATTTTTAAATCACAGAGTACCCATATTTTCTTTTTGTCCATAAAAAATGTATCAGCACAAATCTCGAGGAAATCCAACGGAATGAAGGATAACATGACATAGTCGAACGGGTCCTACTGATAAAACTTAAAGGACACTATATCGGGATAATTGACCAAAGAAAAATATGTTGAGATTTTCATACATATTTTATACTGATTATGATGATATTACATTTTAAAAAAATGTATTTTTGATGTTTTGTTGCTCGTATGTTGAATTATGGTCATTAAAGCAAAAATATGCAAGAAAAAATGAATTTAGAGCGAAAATGACCAAAATATGAAGATTTGAACTAGGGTGCCGACGGCGAGCCCAACGGCGACGANCGGAGCGAATTTAGAGCGAAAATGACCAAAATATGAAGATTTGAACTAGGGTGCCGACGGCGAGCCCAATGGTACTGACGGCGGGTTTTTCCTGAAATTTCAGAATCAAATATTCTAGAAGGCCGCCGACGGCGCCTTCGAGGCAGTCGATGGCGAGATCGGTGGTTATCTCAACAGGTGCATTGAATGTGAATGATTTTTTAGGGGATGCTAAGGCAACTCTTGAAAAACTCTTCTACAACTTTAAGAGAAACTTTTGACCAAAAAATTAGAGAGAGTGTGTAGAGTGTAAAGAGTTTAATTTAGGGTTAGATTGTGAGAAATTCTTCGAGAGATTGTAAGAGTGGAGGGAAAGTGAGAGATTNGATGATTTTTAGGGGATGCTAAGGCAACTCTTGGAAAAACTCTTCTACAACTTTAAGAGAAACGTTTGACCAAAAAATTAGAGAGAGTGTGTAGAGTGTAAAGAGTTTAATTTAGGGTTAGGTTGTGAGAAATTCTTCGAGAGATTGTAAGAGTGGAGGGAAAGTGAGAGATTTCTTCCTCCTTGCCGCTTAGAAGAAGAATTTTGTGTACTGTAAAGAAAGGAAGAGATTCAGAAGAACTTCAAGGAGTTTACTTGGGGATGAATTAGAGATAAGTGGTATTTACTTATTGTAGTTTGTATGACTTTGCTTTTATATATAAATTTTGAGTTTTATCGTATATTCCCCATGAGTTCTGACTAGTTTTCTCTGTCTTTCTCATTGTCTTGAGATTTTATGAAATGGTGATTTGAATTGGTTGAGCCTTGAGAATGTTAAAGAAGTTGTGATGATCTTTTCACTTCAATCTTAATTTAATTTTAATTTGGCCAATTGATTTGTTAAAATATGTTGAGTTTTACAACTAAAGTGAATATTACATCCAAGAATTGGGAGGTCAAAGCCCTTAGAAATTGGGTGCAAATAAATAGGGAAATGAAATTATCGGGCATAGAATTGGAGATTTTGGAGGTCAAAGCCCTTGGAAGTTGGGTGCAAATAAATAAGGAAATAAAATTATCGGGAGTAGAATTGGAGATATTTGATTTGTTAAAATATGTTGAGTTTTACAACTAAAGTGAATATTACATCCAAGATTCAGGGATAAATTTGTTAAAATATGTTGAGTTTTACAACTAAAGTGAAGATTACATCCAAGATTCAGGGAGTAATTTGTTAAAATATGTTGAGTTTTACAACTAAAGTGAAGATTACATCCAAGATTTAGGGAGGTAAAGTCCTTGAAAGTTGGGTGCAAATAAATAGAAAAATAAAATTATCAGGCGTAGAATTGAAGATTTTAGAGTGATAGACTAAAATCCTCAATTTGGTCCTATCATTTAGGTGCTGAAGTGTAGATGTTAGCCCTCAGGCGAGGGGAACGTGGGAGCTATGAAGTGAGACCGATATCCTCCCAGCCTAGCCACAAATTTAGTAAACAAGCATAGGATTAGTCAATGTTCTTTATGCCTGGATCAAAGGGTAAAGAATAGGTATGCTCCTATTTGACACAATCCAATTTCAACTAATTCACTTTATCCATTCACTTTAATTTCTTGACAAGGAGAATGATGCTTTCTTATATATTGAACTTTNCAACTAATTCACTTTATCCATTCACTTTAATTTTTTGACAAGGAGAATGATGCTTTCTTATATATTGAACTTTACATTAGAAACTTTATTAGTAGAATTATTTATTTAAGAGTTATTAAAATTATATATTTATTTCAATTGTCTATTAGTGACATATAAGAAATTTGAACTATATTATTGTGATTAAGTATTGATTTTCTAAAATCTTAATTCGTAGCCTATAATATTACTCCCTGTGGGATCGATATCCAAGACTCCGTTAGAGTCCTGTATTACTTGAGTGATACATATACTTGCGTTGATAAGTGTGCTTTGTAATTATTGAATATTTTATATACATCTTTATAAAATCTATAACTGCACTCAAGTTTTTGGTGTCGTTGCTAGGGAATTAAATTTTCTAACAGCAGTATCAAATTCTTGTATTTTTAAGCATATATAAAGTCGTTGTCACGATGCAAAAAAGAACTGGGGTGCCTAAGCGCCCAGGACTGACGCCTAAGCACCAGGTACCATGCACTTAAGTTCCAAGAGTAGTTATTTGATGATTCATTGAATTTAGATGAATTTTTAAAGAGTTATTTGAAGCAACCCTTGGTAGAAANAATTTTCTAAAATCTTAATTCGTAGCCTATAATATTACTCCCTGTGGGATCAATATCCAAGACTCCGTTAGAGTCCTGTATTACTTGAGCGATACATATACTTGCGTTGATAAGTGTGCTTTGTAATTATTGAATATTTTATCTTTATAAAATCTATAACTGCAATCAAGTTTTTGGTGTCGTTGCTAGGGAATTAAATTTTCTAACAGCAGTATCAAATTCTTGTATTTTTAAGCATATATAAAGTCGTTGTCATGATGCAAAAAAGAACTGGGGTGCCTAAGCACCCAGGACTGACGCCTAAGCACCAGGTACCATGCACTTAAGTTCCAAAAGTAGTTATTTGATGATTCATTGAATTTAGATGAATTTTTAAAGAGTTATTTGAAGCAACCCTTGGTAGAAANAAGAAAAAAAGTATAAAAGTGAGGAGAAGCTTGAGGAGATGTCTAATCAAAAATTGACTTCACTTGGATCTACCTAAAGGGAAAACCTAAATACATTCATGAACTTATATTTATNTAATCTTGGAAATTCATTTGAAAGAAAAGATTGGGGCTCAATGATGTAAAAGCTATGAAATATTTATAAGGTAAAGGAATGCTTTGAGTTTCAAATTTAGGGAAAGAAATGTGATGTTGAAAATCATTAAAGGCTATCAAGATATAGTAATTCTCACTTGAAAAAGGAAAAAGAAAGGATTGACAAAAATCCCTGAAAATAAAATAAAAATATATTAGATTGAAAGCAATCCAAATGAAAAAAAAGAAAAAAGTATAAAAGTGAGGAGAAGCTTGAGAAGATGCCTAATCAAAAATTGACTTCACTTGGATCTACCTAAAGGGAAAACCTAAATACATTCATGAACTTATATTTATGGATTAGCATCTTTTACTAGTATTTTTCTCATGAAGTTCCTATCATTTGAATATTCTAAGTGACTTAATATTACAACATATAGTCATTCTTAAAATGAATAGAAAACTAGAACTCTTAAACTTGATGACTAGATAATCTTGTACCTACAGAGTTAATTTAATTACTTGAATTTTTTT
>JXCR01142176.1:222828-256996 GCA_002079205.1 Phalaenopsis hybrid cultivar
ATGTATACTTGCGTAGTATCCCATATTTAAATATTATAATTGAATTCTTATTTGTTTCATAGTGGAAAACTTACTTAGCTTTTGCTTTAGAACAAGTTTTTGACGTTTTTGCAAATTAAGAATAACTATTAAGGGAATTAAGCATATAATCACATACATCGCATTTTACATCTATATAGAAAGTCAGGATCACTGCCACATTTCCATCACTGTCTCATGGTAGGGATGAGAGGAAGCAGAACCCTACATCCCTTTCCTAGGTTTGCTAAGTTTTCAAAAGATTGGCCAAGAAAGAACACTATTCCATTGCTGGGATAATGAAGAGAATGGGTTGTGCCATGTCATCACAGATGAAGCCTGAGATTTTAAAGAAAAACAAGTCTGCTAGATTGTTTACAAGACAAAAGAAGTGTCAGTGTCTCATAATTCTGCCATGCTCTATCTGAGATACCGTATAATTATTATTTCCACTATCACTAATGACATTATCGTTTCTTCAAAGACTACAGAATGCATACTAGTCAAGTCTCGTCTTATACCGAGAATAACACATGTCATCGTATATGAAGAGCCCTCAAGGACGGGCAATGACATGATGTCACTTACTATTGTATCTTATTGTTGTGCTAGGGGACATACTCCTTCTCACCATTCTAATAACATAAACATGATCTGTACTAAAGGAAAAAAGGTGGAGACCTAAGGTCACCAGATTGATACTTTTCATGGAGCCAGATAACCATTACCTTGAAATGGATTCTGAATATGATGCTTTGATTTTCCTGGCTACACCAAAACTCAACACGAGGGGGGATGTTCTCTAGGAACCCTTGACTGATCTAAAGAGGATCAGAGGAAAGTCAATTGAGGTTGCATTGGAAAAGCTTAGAGCTGACATTACAGAGTTGTCTAAAGAGCAAGGAAAAGATATCAAAGATGAAGATTAAAACCTATTAGATTATATGGAAGAAGAATTTACAGTAATCCATGTTGTTGAGGCTAGGGCCTCTACATCACTATGTAATGCTCTGCCACTCACTGAGGAGAACGCTGCTGAAGAATTACAAAGGGCCATCCGACAAAGAGATGAACAGATTAGTCGGATGGAGAAGAAGCTAGAATAACTGATGGTTATTATGAATATACTTCAAAGTCAGTCTCAGTCACCTAAGATAACATCTCTAGAGGCAAATCAGCTAGAAATTATTCCAATTATAGGTGAAAGAATAGAATTCACCTCCGTTAATAGAGACGATCAACTGACAAAGGATCCAATTCAGAGCAGAATACCAGAGAAGGATATCAAGTAGATGGTCAAGCAATAAGTAAAAGAAGCCTTAGCCCATTATAAAAGAGGGNTTTAATAGAGACGATCAACTGACAAAGGATCCAATTCAGAGCAGGATACCAGAGAAGGATATCAAGTAGATGGTCAAGCAATAAGTAAAAGAAGCCTTAGCCCATTATAAAAGAGGGGCACAATAAAGGAGGCACACCATAAAGAATTGATTTAGTTTCAAAGAGTGGCTTGAGAGGAACTTCAAAAATGGAAGCATAATAATTCTGAAAGAATATTTGAGAGAATCTAGAAAAGGTTTTGTCGATGTAGTTTCAGCCAACCCAATCATTCTGATCCATCCCTATGGAACAGATGATGGATGGAGTGCAGTTTGGACCAAAACTCCAACAAGATATTGGATCAGATTTAAACTACTTTTCCACAAGCCTCCATTCAAAACCTGAAGCCCGCTAAGTTAGCACTGTCAATCACACAAGAGAAGTCACAAAAACAAGAGAAAAAGAAGTTCATCAAAGAAATGAAGACTGGTAACGTGAAGAGTAAAGTAGGGTTGCTTATTCTCGATAGGTTATTTTGGATTTGGGGGAGAAATTCTTCAAACTACTGACTCTATATGATTATCTTTATGTTCCTTCAGGATCTTATAATGCAAATAAAAATTATTTCAGTTATGTTTTGACTGTCTCTGATAATAACGTAACTAACAACCAATCTAATTCAATTTTCAATTGCTCTAACAACCCTCAAATCATACAAAATCTCAGTGCACTCATCAATATGGCTAAGAGAAACACTAATGACACGGACTAACACAACTCAGAAGTAAGGCACTCATCATTGAATTCCAGGGAACACCATTACAATGGACTTAGAATTCTTAAATTCAGAAATGAATCTAGAAGAACCAACCATAGCCCTAGAAGAGACATCTCTGGGTCCAACCAAAAAATTGGAAGAAGTGATGGAAGTAAATTTAAGAAGCGGCAAAGTGTTACCTGTAAGAATGGCTCCAAATAATAAAGAGAAGCAAATAGTTATTCATGAAAAACCAATCCCACTAATAGAAAAAGCTCCCATACGGGGGAAGTTAGAGGAATGGATAACAAAGTGGATTACAATGTACTAGCCCATCTTCAGAAGTTACCCACCAAGGTAAGCATCTATGATGCTTTAATCCTGTCAAAGGAGATGAGAGAGCGTTAATCACTGCCCTACTTGATCTAAAAATTTTCTTAGCATATATGGCTAGCACCTGCTTAGACGAGTTTTATTTGTTAAAGGAATTGTCTGATGTAACATTTACGGATGAAAACTTTTTGTTTGGTGATATGTCTTAAAATATGATGCTTTTATATATACATTTAATGCCTACTTTTAGTGATATTGTGTTTTAATGGAAGGTATTTCTATGTTTTTGTTGCAAGTACAGTATTTGGAGGCAATTAGAGATAAAACAAGAAAAAATGAGGGAATTTAGAGTAAAAAAGAGATCATTTGTAAAAGTTGATCTAGCACCTAGGCGTTGGGATCTAGTGACTAAGCGCCAGTTTACAAAAAGGGTGGCCCCTAGGCACCAGAATTACTTTTATCCCAAATTCGTTGAATTTTGATAGGGTACCATAGGTGACTCTTGGAAATTCTGCCCAATACTATATAATAGTGATTTTATTAAAGAAAAAGAGGGTAGAAAATTGAAGAGAAAAGAAGACTAAGTGAAGAAGAGTGAAAGAGAAGATAGCCTTTTAGAGTTGTAAGAGGAGAGGGGAAGTGAGAGCTTTCTTCTTCACTACATTTCTAAGAGAGAATTGAGTGATATTGTAAAGATAGAAAGTGATTCAAAGGAACTTCAATGGATTTGCTTGGGGAGGAGATTGAGATAATTAGTTTCTACTTCACTTGTTTTACTTGTTCTTATTGTGTAAACTTGTTTTTATATATAAATCCATATTTTGTTGTATCTTCCTCATGAGATCTAAGTATTTTTTTCCTCTCTAAATGAGAAATAATTATGTGAAGAATTGAAATTTTTTAGAAGTGCTTTAATTTCATAATTGTGATGATTCAAACTTCAAACTTCATTTACTTAATCAATCTGACCAATTATTAAGTCAAAATCTGTTATGAAACATAATGATCGGAAAGGGCTATGTTTTCCTCAACTCAGTAAGAATCACAATTGATCTCATGGATAAGAATGTAGTCCATGTGGCTAAGTGCAAATAAATAGGAAAATAAGTTCTTATGGGCATAAATTGGTGATTCTAGAGTGGCAGGCTAGAACCTCAAATTTGATTCAGAAGTTGAGAACCTAAGGCTGGATGTCAGCCTCCAGGCAAAGAGATAGTGAGAACTCTAGATTGAGAGCTAATATATTTTCAGCCTAACTAAGCATTTAGGAACTTGACTTTGAATTAACCATTTTCTTTATGCAGTTGTAATAGAGTAAAAAATAGGTATGCTCCTATTTGACACAATGAAATTTATAACAATTTGAATTATTCACTGATTATAATCTCATTGCAAGGGGAAGGATACATTCTAAAATTTGAACTCTTCTTCATGAAATTTAGTTTAATGATATTAAAATTTTTTTTGAGTCTAGAGATAAGAATACTAGATATAATTCACTTAGTTTAAAAACACAAATTTTGACCTGAATTTCTTGTTAAGTTTTATGTTGTTTAGATAGAGTTTCCTTGAGTTAAAATTATAAGATTTCTAATCCATCTCAAAATAACATGTTTTTAGTGCATGTTTTATAATTCTTTTATATACATTTTTTATGATATTGCGCTTTAAAGAAAGATATTTTTTATGTTTTTAGTTTCAGGTACATGGAATATACATTTAGAGAAAATGAGAAAAAAATGGAGCAAAAATGAATATTTATGTGTGTCACTATGGCACTACCCCTTGGTGCCATAGCACCACAGACGGACGAGAAGGGCGCTATAGTGCCCCAGACAGGCGCTATAGCGTCAGTAACAACCTTTCAAGAAGATACATCAAATTTGGCCAAATTTTAGAGGGGTGTTTGAAGCAACCCTTGGTTATTTTTTGTTTTCTATTTAATGAGAAGGATTTGACCAAATTTAGAGACATTTTGAAGTCTCAAAACTTCAATTGGGCGGCAATAGTGAGTTAGGTTTTTCATATTTTGTGTTCAAGTGTAAGTGTGAGTGTGTTTTAGTGTGAAGAAGTTTGGAGTTGCTTAGAGGAAACTCCAAAAGTTTTCTTGAGCAGAAGACATAAGGTACATTGTATTTGTGTTTGAGTTTTTGTTGTAAGACTTAGATTTCAATGCAAATGTTTTGTTTTTTTTTTAATCTCCATGAATTTTGAGTAGTTCCCTTTCTTTCTTCTTACATATGGGGCTTAATCTTGTAAAATGAGAATGATTTAAAGATTTCTTTTTACTTTTAAAAATTGTGATGGTTTTTTCATCGAATCTTTATTTACTTTGAAATCTAGCCACTTGTGAGGTTAAAATCTATTGAGAAACATAATGACCTAAGAAGGATATGATTTCACCCAACTAGTGGATACCATACTTCATTCTAGGCAGAGCCATTGCGATCACTTAAGGGGGAGTGCAAATAAATAGGGAGATAAGTTTTGATGGGAGTAGAATTGGTTAGATCTAAATTGATAGACTAGATTCTTATTAGTTTGGCTTAATGTTTAGTACCCTGACGTTGGGATTCAATCAATATGATGGCATAACCTAGGGGCATCTAGAAGTGAGAGGCTAGATAACACTGATGTGGAGTTAAGATGTTAAGGAATCGGCCTTAAGTTAGCTAATTTTTTTGCAAGCACCGGGAGGGGGTAAAGAATAAGGTATACTTCTATTTTTCATAATATCTCAATTTTGTCTTAAATCATTTGAATCCTACTTAGATTAAAATCTCTTTGCAAAGGGAAAGGTTTTTCATAATATCTAAACTAGTTGTTATATTTTGTTATGTTGTTACATTTAGTTGTTACTTTCTTTTTAAGCTATTTTAGTAGCAATTTTTAGCAAGCATATCATTTCAAATATTTTATCTTTTTAAATTAGAATTTAAATTGAATTTTTATAAGTTAATTTTAAAAGTTACCACATTTCTTGTGGGATTGATACTAGGGGTTTTTAAAAAAATCTTATATTACTTGAAACCATACATATACTTGTATAGTACCCCTAGTGTAAAAATTTATTATATAATTCATAAATCATTGCAAGTGTTCACACTAGCCACTTGATATAAATTGAGATATAATTTCTGGCATAGTGAAGGAGATTTAAAATACACATAAGTGCGGGTTGGATCATTTTTTTGGCGTCGTTGCTGGGGATTGCGATGGAACTTTTTAACTTACAATTTTATTTGAATTGTAGTTTTGAAAATTAAAATTTTTTAAAAATAAAAAAAAAACCAAAAAAACCAAAAAAAAAAAAATTAAAAATTCAAAAAAATATTCTCATTTTTGGTGTGTTATTTTATTTTTTGTAATTCTTACATCGTTTATGCATAGTTTTAGATCTAAAAATTTAATACCTTAAGATTCTGAATTGGATTAAACTATTAAAGAAATTTGAAAATAAGGAAGACTTCATAATTATCATGAAATGGCAAATACATCGTAAAATAATATTGAAATTCAAACAACTGAAAATGAACATTATAATTTACAAAACCCTTTAAAAGATTATGTGAATGGGTTGTAGAAGCTACCTCATTTGAACTTAAACCTTAGATTATAAAAATGATACAAAATAATCAGTTTAGATGAACACCATCTGAGGATCTTAATTTACATTTAGCTAGTTTTTGATAACTATGTGCTACATTTAAATATGCTGGCATATCAAATGATATCGTTAGACTTAGACGATATCATTTTTGGATGAGTATTTTCCATCTTAAAAAACTGCAAAGCTTAGAAATAATATTACTTCTTTACTCTATGAGGAAGAATCTATATATGAAGCTTGGGAAAGATTTAAGGAAATCCTTAGAAAGTGTCAACATCATGCTTTGTCAGACTGATTAATCATTCAAACTTTTTATAATGGGTTAGTAGAGTCCCTTAGATCTATCACAGATACTGATGTTGGAGGTTCATTAATGTCTAAACTCTTTAATTAAGCTTATTCATTAATTGAAGAAGTGACTACAAATAATTTTCAATGGTATTTTGATATGGTAAATCCTAAGAAAATAGTCAATATTCATGATAACGATAATATTTCAATGATTGCATGTCAAGTTGTTGCATTATCTAAGAAGATAGACCAAATTAGATTGAATTTTTCTCCAACACCCCAAATGGTTGAATAAAATTCATTAGGACAAATGATTTATTCTCATTCTTCAATTGAAACTATAAATGCTATCAACAGATCCAATAGCCCTTATCCAAATTATTACAAACCAGGTTGGAAAAACCATCCTAACTTCAACTAGAATAACAATCCTAATGGTGGAAGTCAACAATGTGGTAATACTCAAGTTAACCCATTGAGAAATTGGAACAACCAGGGTGGTGCTAACTTTAGACCTACTTATCCTCCTAGAGCTAATCAACAAGTTAAGGACAAGAAGTTATCTATGGAAGAACTGATGTTGCAAATGGGTAATCATTTACAAAGTCGAAGTGTTGTTATTAGAAATATGGAGAATCAACTGGGACAAATTGCTAATGCACTTAACAATAGGCTTCCTAGTATTGTAGAGATTAATCCTAAAGAAAAAAAAGTAAAGTATCAGAGCAAGTTGAAGTAATCCTAAAGAAAAAAAGTAAAGTATCAGAGCAAGTTGAANTGAATTTTTATATTTATTAATCTGAATTCAAAAATTAAAGGCTTTTGATGGATCACACTAATATTATTAAAAAAAATTATCAAACAAGTCTTATTAGCTTATTAGAATTTACAAAGTTAAGAATATTAGAAAATAATTTATTAGTTTTGATACACCACTAATAAATTTTCATCATTCAATACGAATCTCGAGATGATATTTTAAATAAAAACATTCAAATCTTGATAAAAAGTCATCTAGAGCTATGATTTCAACAAACTTATAGTCAAATTGACATGTTCAATAAGACAGACCTAATGATATGAAAACTAGCCTAATCCAAGTCAAATCAAGCCCAGATCAAGTCATTAAACTATAGTTAGAAGATTTATGAATACATTTAGAAAGTCAAACGGATGTCAAATATGACAAGTTTATACTCAAATCGAGCGGCTCGATAAGATGAATCCAATGAGCATAAGATTACTCAATTATGACATCATTAAGGCACTCAAATGTCCATTAAACGCCGTATGATCGAGAGAAGCTCTCCGGACCGTCCGATCAAAATGATTCATATTCCTGCATTAATTGCACTCAGAAAACTATAAATAGAGTTTCATCCCTCTCATGNGAGACAGACCTAATGATATGAAAACTAGCTCAATCCAAGTCAAATCAATCACAGATCAAGTCATTAAATCATAGTTAGAAGATTTATGAATACATTTAGAAAGTCAAACGGATGTCAAATATGATAAGTTTATACTCAAATCGAGCGGCTCGATAAGACGAATCCAATGAGCCTAAGATTACTCAATTATGACATCATTAAGGCACTCAAATGTCCATTAAACGTCGTATGATCGAGAGAAGCTCTCCGGACTGTTCGATCAAAATGATTCATATTCCTGCATTAATTGCACTCAGAAAACTATAAATAGAGTTTCATCCCTCTCATGAGAAGGAAGTATAGAGAGAGTCTGAGGTCTTGAGGATAAGCTGAGCTCAGCATCACCACCAACCGTCGTCGACCACTGTCGACCTCCGTCGTCGACCACCGTCGACCTCCGTCGTCGACCACAGCCGGCCACCGTCAACCACTGCCGACCTTCGTCGATCGCCGACGACCACCGCCGGCCTCATACGACCACCGCCGACCATTTTTGACCAACGTCGATTGTCGTCAACCTCCACCTACCGTCATCAATCAACGCCAACCAGACGTTTCGGTCGACATTGTAATCTGAAAATATAGTTATCATTTCCCGTCTGTGGGACGAGAGATTTCTGTAATCATCAATCAATAGTGGATTTCCGCAACTAGGCCAGACCCCGTGGTTTTTCCCTAACGGGTTTTCCACGTAAGAACTTCTGAAGTCATCACCGCTTTTTCTATTTCATCTGTATGTGCTGAACTTTCGTGCAACGCTAAAACGATAATTTGTTACTCTACCGCCGCGAATTTTCTAGCACGCATCAAGTTTATTCTTAAAAAATAACTCAAAAATCAAATTGCATGGGAGAGAGAAGGTGCAAAGTCATGCCACAAAAATCCAAAAAATATATCAAATACATTTAAAGAAAAATTACATGACCAATTTTTATGAGTTAATTCGAATTTTCTATCAACTATGAAGTGGACCAAATCAATTTAATATGTGTATAACTCTTCGTTTGTGTTCATTAAAATTTTCATAGAAGTGATTCAATTATTTACAGCCCCATAATTAAAAAAATAGAGGGGCATTTACATACGTACCACCCAATTTTTGATGTTTCTGCATATCTAAAAGCCCTTTTACAGGCTCACCCCACTTAACACTTCAAAAATTACAAACAAATGTCATTACATGACACCATCTAACACCAAAACTACGCAGATAACAACATACCAAAACTAAACCATTAAAATACATAAAACCAACATAACAACTAAAATCCAACCTCCAAGGAAACGCTCCAAACGTATGATGTTTGAGTTAGCCTCTTCCAAAATGAAAATTGCAGCGAAGTATATCGCATGACAAACAAATGCATTCTTTACTTTTGATGAAAGGGTCCGTTTGGGAGGGAGTTTATCCCACGGTGCGGTTTCAAACCGCCGAATTGCGGCATTTTAGCTGCAATGCGTCACGTTTTTTATAAAACGGGGGCCTCGGGTTCGACCCCGAGGCCCACCTTTCTTTGCGATATTTTTAATGAGGTATCATGGCTTCGCGTATCGATCTACCACCATGACTTCGCGTTTTCTGCCCTAATCGTCCCGCGGAGTTCTCGCATTTTCTTCACGTTTTCTGCCAAAACCGTCTTTCATTTGTGCATCTTCTTTAACTTTGTTTCCCAATGCCTGCGAGGAGGGTTTTCGGACGTCTGTTTTTTCCTTTAGTATTCTTTATCCCTTATCTTTTTTTGGTGGATGTGCTCTGTTAGCCGGATTGATTTGCATAAAGTTTCTTCGTGAATTCGCTTGACGTGTTACTTGTGTTTTCTGCGTATAACCCATTTTTTATATTATATGATTTTTGATTTTTGCCTTAACCCGATTAATGGTTGTTGATGCTTTAGTTTTTACTGTTTTTGTTTGTATTTTGTGATGTTTTTGAGTTAGAATTTGATATTTAAGTGAGAATTTGAGAACATAGGAGATCTGATGGTGGAGTTGGTTTCAGCTGTTGTTACGGTTGTCTGCATCGGTGGTAAGGTGTTATATTTGTTTTTTGGGTGTTGTTTTTGTGGTGGGGTTTGCATCTGTGAATTGTTTTGTTGGTGTGGTGGAGTTTTGGTTGTTGTTTCAAAATTTTAGAGGAAGAGAAGGTGTTAGATTTGTTTTTGAGTTGGAATAAAGTGTTATGGTGTGTTGTGGTGCTGTGGCGCGGTGTTTTGTTGTGGTCTGCATGTATTTGCCCAAATTAATTTCTTAATTTCATAATTTTCCTTCTTCGCATTATAAAAAATAGAAGAGAAGTTGAAAATATTCTTAAAATGAATGGAAGAGGTCATGGGCAAGCAATATGCAAGTATATTTATCACATCCTTACAGTAGCTAAAAGTGCATATTGTTAGAATGTTTGTATTGCAAAGGAAAATGATATCAAGTGTTTTTAAGTCATTCACTAAACATGGACAAGCAGATGCTAAGGACCTTAAAGCATAAGGTGTGGTGGAGTGTGTGATGGTGTAGCGTGTGGATGTGCTGTTGTAAATAAAAAACGGCTCAAGCCCAGTCGAAGCCCTTCAAAGTCAGAATAAGCCTGACCCACGCAAAGTTTGGCCTGCTCAATGCCTAGGTCTAGTTCTTTCCTCTCTTAGCCATAAGATGGATGCATGATCAATTCATTAGGTTCGCGCATGATGACCATTCCATTATGCAGTATGAGGTTGAGTTCAAGATGTTGTCTATATATGCACCTCAGTTAATCCCCAATGTCGAGGAAAAGTGTCATAAGTTTCTCTCTGGATTAAAGAATTTCATCCGACATCCTTTAATTCTTCTTGAAATTGAGGATTATTCGGTCCTCATGGAGAGGGAGAGGATGATAGAGATTGATATATTAGCTACACAAAGGCGTAGAGATTTCCAGAAGAAGAGAGGAGATGAAACGTCTAGATCAGGATAGACCACCCACTATGTCCAGTCCGGGCAGTCTATGTTTGACCCTTGTGTCAAATGTGGAAGGGCTCATAGAGGAGAATGCTTGTCAGGCACCAACACTTGTTTTTGGGGCCATCAGCCCGGACACATGGTGATTTTGTGCCCTGTCTTAGGCCAGAGAGCTCAGGTCGATGCCAGAGTTAGCGCTTTACTCACTCAGAGGAAATTTGGTAAATAAGGGCAGTGAGTCCTCAGGTTCAGCTCCAGCTCTAAGTCAAACCTGTCAAGGTGTGCGACCTCAAGTATATGCACATAATCAGCAAGAAGCAAATGATTCATCTGCGTCATTACACGTTTTTATTTATTTCAGATGATCTGCCATTTTTTATTGCAAGACTTTTATATTATCCTTATTTTAGGTTTTATATCTATCTGAAATATATTGGTCCAAACTTTATTTATACTGAAGCATCTCATTCATTTATTTCTGAGGAGTTTGTGAACTCTAAAGGATTGGAAGCATTCAAAATGCTCAATGCCTTATCAGCTTTTCTACCTAATAGGTCTCACATGATGGCTAATTGAAGTTATTGCGTGAATCTGACCATCTGTGATAGATGTTTTAAGGTGAATTTGGTAGTACTACCACATACTGAGTACGAAGTGATCCTAGGGATGGATTGGCTATCTAATCACTTCAAAACTATTCATTGCTCTGAAAACATAGTTAAATTCAGTATCCATAGTGAAGGAGAATTCAAGTTCATGGGAAAAAATGGAGTCCTATCTATGATGATATCCAGTTTGAAGGTATGCGAATTGTTAGCAAAAGGGTATGAGGTTTCTTAGCTCAAGCAACTGATATTGTGGATGAACCAAGAAAATTGGAAGATATATTAGTTGTAAATGTGTATCCAGAAGTCTTCTTGGATGATTTCTCTAGTTTGTCTCCAAGAAGAGAGATAGATTTCCCTATCGATTTAATATCATCCGCACAACTAGTGATAAAAGCAGCTTATAGGATAAAAACCAAGGAGCTGCAAAAATTGAAAAACCAGTTGCAAACTTGTTGGAAGAGGGCTTTATCAGGCCAAACACTTCCTCTTGAGGTGCTCCAATACTTTTTGTTAAGAAGAAAGATGGGAGCATAAGGTTATGCATTGATTATTGAGAATTAAACAAACTCACAATAAAAAATAAGTATCCGTTATCAAGGATTGATAATTTTTTTTATCAGTTGGAAGGGGTTTCGGTGTTTTTCAAGATTGAATCACGCTTAGGTTGTCATCAATTGAGAATTAAAGAAGATGATATAGCAAAGATAGCTTTCATCAATAGATATGGGCATTTTGAGTTTATTGTAATGTCTTTTGGGTTGTCAAATGCATCCACAATCTTAACTGACCTGAGAACAAAATCCTTAAACCATTTCTAGATAGATTTTTGATAAACTTCATCAACGATATTCTAATCTAGTCCAGTGATAAGATTCATCATGTAATCACCTTCACATTGTTCTATAGACATTGAAGGAGAACAAATTGTATGCTAAGTTGTGAAAATGTGAATTATGGTTTATGAGCATAGCAATTTTCAGGCATGTCATTAGCGGTGAAGGCATCATAGTGAACCGGAACAAGGTTAAAGCGATAGCTAATTGGCCCAGATCAACCAATGTTTTGGAAGTTTGGAGTTTATTAGGTTTGATAGGTTATTACAGAAGATTCGTTGAGGGGTTCTCTCAAATCTCAACGCCTTTATCCAAATTAACTCAGTTGTGAAATTTGAATGGATAGATCGCTGTGAGGAAGCTTTCCATAAGTTGAAGATGTATTTGATGACCACTCCAATATTGACTACCCTCTCAGAGATAGAAGGCTTTCAAATCTATAATGATATATTTTGAAGGGGAATTGGGTGTGTCCTACGCAACATGGGAACGTAATTGCTTATACCTCTAAACAATTTAAGAATCATGAGAAGAATTATCTAATACATGATTTAGAACTTGAAGCAATTTTATTTGTTTGAAGATATAAATGTATTATTTGTATGGTATCATATGTGAAGTATTCACTTATTACAAAAGTTTGAAGTGTATTTTCACCAGAAATAGCTGAATGTGGGGCAAGGAGATGGCTTGAGCTTATCAAAGATTATGACTTGGATATTAAATATCATCCTGAGAAAAAAAAAATGTCGTGGCAAATGCGCTAAGCAGGAAAGAAAATGACAGTATTAACTGAGTAATTACACAGCAAGAAGAGTTGATTAAAGATATGGATTGTTCACAGTCATCAGTAGTGATGCCAAATGATGAAAGTTTTGCTCTTTTGAATCAGATGTTCATTCAACCAACTTTGAAGGACAGAATATTAGATGAATTGCCACATGGTGTAGAGTTTTGAAAGATATTCGACCAGGTGAATGCAGGGCAATTGGAGAAATATGAGATCGATGAAGAAAAATTGTTGAAGTACAGGGGTAGAATTTGTATTCCTATTGTGAATGGTTTACACAAAGAAATCTTGCTTGAGGTACATTATTCAAGATTTATGATACATCCAGGAAGCAATAAGATGTGTAGAGAAGCTTAGCCAGGGTTGAAGTGTCGTGTGGCAGAGTTTGTAGCGAAGTGTCCTACATATCATATGGCTAAGGATGAACGATAGAAGCCTAATGGGTTGTTGCAATCATTACATATACCAGAGTGTAAATGGCGGGACATTATTATAGACTTTGTAACGGGTCTACCGAAATCAAGGCAGGTCTGTGATGTTGTATGGGTGATTATTGATCATTTGACCAAGTATGCACATTTCTTGGCTATCAGACAGATAGATTTTGCGAACAAGTTGGCTTGAATCTATCTTGATAAAATTGTACAATTGCATGGAGTTTCGAAGTCTATTCTTTCAACTTGTGATGGTAGATTCTCAACCAGGCTGTGAAGAAAAGTTCAAGAGGCTTTGAGCACTCAATTGACATTCAGTACAGCTTTTCATCTCCAATTAGATGATCAATCGGAGAGAAAGATCTAAATATTGGATGGCCTGCTTCAACTTTGTGTTATTGATTTTGGTGGAAACTAGGAAATACACATACTTTTGATAAAAGTTGCCTACAATAAATGTTTCCAGACTATTATTGGTATGGCTCCTTATGAAGTCCTTCATGGAAGAAAATGCAGGACGCCTCTTAGTTGGGGCAGAAACTGGTGAAAGAAAATTAATTAGTGCTGATTTAGTTGATGAAACAACCAAGAAAATCCGGATGATTCATGACAGATTGAGAGCGGTCCAAGATAAACAAAGAAAGTATTATGATGTCAAGCGCCGACCAGTAGAATTTGAAGTGTGGGAATTTGTTTTTCTTAAGTTCAATCCAATGAAAAATGTTAAGCAATTTGGAAATTCTAAGAAGTTGAGTCCACGATATGGTAGTCCGTATGAAATCGTGGAAAAAGATTGGGAAAGTGGCATACAACCTTGCACTATCAGCACACATGTACGTGGTACATAATGTGTTTCATATCTCTTTATTGGGGAAGTATATTGCGGATGAGGCTAGCAAACTTGTTACTGACCATATAAATATTCAACCTAGCCTGACATTTGTACATGAGTCAGAAAGAATTATAGATTATGATGTGAAGCAGCTCGGGAGTAGAGATATCTCTTTTGTCCGTGTAGTATGAAAGCATGAAACAGAAGAAGATAAGAGAAGCAATCGAAATGAGAGAAAGATATCTGCACTTCTTTTAGTGAAGGTACTAACTATATTCTTGTACATTAAATTTCGAGAGCGAAATTTTTATGAGGGAAAATTGTAATAATTATAATAATACTAAAAAGTTAACTTTGTTAACGACACTTCTTTGCAACCGCTCGTCGGAGCATTAAGACAGATATTTATTCCTCATGTGCTCTCATTCGATCCAAGAACCTCACCCTACTAAGGGACGGAACCCTAACGTACGACTCGCCGAGGTAGGAGGAGGCGGGCTATCGGATTGATGTGGCTCGCAGAGGAAGGAAAAGAAAGAGGGACTCGAGCAGCTGGTTTAAGCTCGACCCAAAGCATATGAAGAAGGGATCGCCTAGAGAAAGGGTGAAGTTGTATCTTAATTTGTTTCGAGTTATTATTTTAACAATTAAAATTTAATTTAAAAAAATTCAAATGTGTATTAAAATTTTATTTGAAATATTTAAAGGAAATCTCGAGGAGGCTGCAGCAGGTCACACTTTGTCGAGCAAAGGAAATTCATGTATAAAATTAAATTGGAAAAAAATAATTAATATTAATATTGCTCTCTCTCTCTCTCTCTCTCTCTCTCTCTCTCTCTCTCTCTCTCTCTCTATATATATATATATATATNTCGCTGTCAAATTTTTTGCGCCGTTGCCGGGGAATTAAATCTTCTAGCAACAGTATCAAATTCTTGTATTTTTAAGCATATATAAAGTCTCTGTCAAGTTTAATATGATGCTACTAGTAATGTAAAAATTTACATTACTAGTACTTTTACATTACTAGCAATGTAATGTAAAAATTTTTTAGATTACTTGAGGGCAAGTAATGGAAAAATTTGGGAGATTTTGGTATTTTTATTAGTTGTACATGATGTGTTTCTTAATTTTTTTATTTTGTATGTCATTATTATGCTTTGAGGAAAGTTTTAGTGTTGTCCTGCAGGAATCAGATAAAGTGAGAAATCAAAATTCAAAATAAGTTGAAAATAAGTAAAATGGTGTTTTGATACNATTTTACTGAATTCCTTCTTACTCGTTAGGATAGACTTACTTTCTAAAAATTAGAATTGAGACACATTTAAGGATAATAATTAAAATTTTTAGGCTAGGACCAACATTAGTAAACTAAAGTTTCATAAGAAATAAGGATTACCTCGTTCCTTATGGGATTGACAACCAGAACTCAAAATTGATACTGCTGATATGTCACATATACTTGCATGAGTCGCCGACGCTTCGCAACACTTGAACGTGTCAACAACATAAAAGTTAAGCAAAAAGATCTTAAGTTACCAACCAAAGGAGAAATAAAATTTTACTTTCTACTCATACTTAACTTCAAACAACAAAATAAATAATTTATTCATCAAAGTAATTAAAATAGGAGTTAGAAATGAAAAAAAAAGGATGAAAATTATTGAGGAGATGCTACACAAAACTTCTTTTCTCCTCCATAAGTTCCATTGGATTACATGAACAATTTGTACAAAAAATTCTTCACACGTTCTCCTTAGAGGAATCTCTTAGTCTTAAATAAGTATTTTTTATTGTATAATGGTTGGCCATGCCCTTAATGATTTGGCAAAAAAAAAAATATATTTTCCTTTCACGAAGTGATGTGATTGAATCTCTAAACCATCAAAATGAGTGACTTGGCTNCCAAAAAAAATATATTTTCCTTTCACGAAGTGATGTGATTGAATCTCTAAACCATCAAAATGAGTGACTTGGCTCCTAGGCATTTGAATATGGCCCCTATGCATTAGGCTTTATCGTCTAAGCGTTGTAGGTCCAACACCCCCTTTTTCAAATTTTTTGTATGCTATGCTTCTTTCAAACTAGGATTTTAGGCACTTAAGAACCGGTCTGTGACATCGTGGAGTTTTGTTATGCCGCTTGGCCCCTACCATACTTGTGGCCCTTTTTTCAATAGCTTGTCTTGGTTTGTTCAATGGAAGGCATTGGACGCCTGGGCACTACTTGGATGGTGCTTAGGCAATACTCCTATGCTTAGCCCCAAATTTTATCAGTTGATCTCTCATCAAACTATTACTAGCATTACTAAAGACATAATTCACCATGATAGAACTAATTATGTTGAAATTCATAAACAATGTATAAGGGAAAAGCTTGATGAAGGGATAATTCAAATGCACTACATGAAAAAAAGAAAACTTAAAAAAATAGTTCTTCCGACCATAGCACTTGATCAATCCATATGCTATAACCTATTTGTAATGTAAGGAATGGTCTATGTATACTCCTAGTTTGAATGAAAATGTGAAAATTCTATGAGTAAAGCATGGTCAAAATTCTATGCACTTTAATTTAATCAACTACTAAATGGTGGTCCACCTTAGGAATTTGTTTCTAGTTTTTTTCTTCCTTATATAGCTCTCATTAATTATTCCTGAATCATAGGATAGTAATGTGTATATTCTTACACCTCTAAATATGTATGTTATTTACTTGATGAAGCAACAAAATAACACTAGAAAGTTCTAATAGTTTTTTCTACCTTGATTTTTATTTTATCTTATATTATTAAATTTTACTAACATGAAAATTTCAAAGATGAAAGTAACACAAGTGTATAAAATGAATTAGTTCACATAGTGGATAAATACAACATTAAATTTCCATTTCTTAAATTATCATTAGTTTCACAACTTGAAATATTGAAATCCAGCCCATGACTCAATTGACCATTACACATTAAAAAATTCAGTCAAAATCCTTTCCTTTTTCATAATCAATATGTCAAAAGCCTTCTTTGGATTCAACATAAATAATGAATATATAAATTGTGGAAAAAAAACCTTGAGAAACTTTAACTAAGCCTCAATTAATAGATCTTACTTGAATTAGAAAGATGAACCAAGGGGAGGTTAGGCTTCCTCATCCAAGCACAAGCCATTCAAAACTACAAGTCATTACAAAAAACATTATAAATATTCATATAATACTATATATGTCAATCAACTATTGTCAAATTTATATCATGTCTCAGAAACAAACACGTTTTTCTCATTAATAAGCATCATCAATATTCAGCAAAGGCACCAAAATTCTACAATAAATAATAAAAAAACACTCCCCATTTTTGTATTATATAATTTCAAAGCTGTTCAGCCATTACAGAATTACAAGCTAGTTAGGTATGAAAACAAGTCCAAATTTGCATTAGGTCCAGCCGTCAAAGTCATGGGACCTGCCCACGTACCCATTGTCATCATAACAAACATTTAATACCGTGTCATTATTGTTCCATGATAACTGTTGCCTTGTTCTTATAACTAATTGGCATCTTTCTGAATATAAATAAATGAATGAAAGACCACATTTGCAAGTCCTTGCCCTCGCAGCTTTCAATGTCTTATTCCTTTCCCCTCCTTTCCCAGGGCCGGCCAACTCCTTTTCTTAGTATACAAGGCAATAATTATTATCTTTTCAAACCTCATAACATTTAATTATGACATTTTTTGTCTTCTTTCACTTTTTATAATTTGCCTCTCTCTTGATTTTCTGTTTCATTATTCTGGCTTGAGTGCGACAAACATGCTTTCCCAGCTCATCAGACGCAATTAAATATGGTGTGCTATACTTTAAAGCAATGGTGACATTGAAGGACATATTAAATAATGCCACCCCTGTGATCATGCATTGATTTTGCACAAATGCACCAAACTAGTGTCCACCTTCAAAGAGGAATTGTTGGCTGTTTTCCTCTTCGAATCTTCAGAAACTTTTTTTTTTTTTTACATGGTAATGGAGTTTGATATTAGAGTTCAAACATTTCTTAATAATAAATAAATTTTTTTTTGATTCTACCACTCGTCTTTATTGAGAAGTGTTCGTTTTTGCCAACTCTGCGGCTCTTCCCTTCTTGGCTTTCAGAATTTCTCGGTTACGTCTCCTCCTTTGCGACTTGGTCAGTAGTACGAACTTCGAACTGGACACAATCTCAAATACTGATGAAGGGGGCAAAAGCATCAATAGGCTTCTCGTCATACAGAGGTTATGCACATATTCGTTCCGAAGAATGACTTAGGAGGTGAGGTTGGTCTCCTGATAGTATCAAATAACCGAGCAGACACGAAGACATGAACACAAGGATTTTCAGTCCATAAAATGATAATCTCAAATATTGTTCAATTATTCTTTTCTAAACTGCATACATGTTGAATAATTCTAATCTTGGTGGATCATCATTGCAAATGGTTGTTGTGCATTTCAATGAAATTGAAAATGATTGCAAGGCGTAGCTTTCAATGCATATTATTTTATGGTGCACTATAACTGCATATATACTTTCTTAAATCTTAACTGTACTATTACCGGGCTATGTTTACTCATTAATCACATCTCATTTAAATTATTTTGAATATGGGTTATGGTAATATTGTTTTTTAGGAGAATTAACTAGATTGTTATCCATGAAAATATTAAAAAAAATACTTTATTTTCTGAAGGGGTGATTAATTGTTTTTCCTATTCATTGTTAATGGAATAAAGTTTGTATTGACAACGTAGAGAGAAAAATATCCTAACCACTTGGCCAATTCATTTGTGTCTTATACATATATGAAAGATGTACATACTGTNATGTAACCGTGCACGAAATAAAAAAAGAAATAAAAAAAAAATGAAAAAAAAATTTCTAGCATTATTATGTGTTGGAAATGATTATACAAGCGACTCAATTATAAAAAAATTAACCTAAAAAATGAAAGAAAATAAAATTATTAGCTTTATTGCTATTTTATTTACTCTTTTACTATCACCGTACTTTTACAAAAAAATAATTTATAATGAAAATTATTATAATTTAAAAATATTTACCAAACAAACCATAATTGATAATGATTTAACAGAATAATGTGTTGTAGATTAGATAGACCCTAAAGAGTATGTGTACAGGCGTACTGACACACACGAGCTAATAGTTATTGCAATTTAATTTGTTTTCTAATGTTTAAATATGAACAATCTATTGTAAAATATAAATTTTTAAATAGATTAACTTTTTGCGCATTAGATAATATTTTATGTTAAGAAATGAAACTCCTAAATAGACTTTCTCAATCTGATCGTCAGTTTCCGCCTTAGTAATTTCAAACTCAAAAATGAGAGAGAGAGGGAGAGACGCAAGAATTTCACCCTATAAAACCCACACAAAGCTTCTTGAATGCTACTTGCAACCAAATGAAAGAGCTATTATAATAGTGTATTTATTATAGCACACAAGCAAATACCAGCTACAAATGTCTAGTGAACCTGAGATCCAAATTGATGCATTTACATACATACCCACAATTTTCTTTATATTTACATATCTAACACCTAAACTTTCATGTTTACATACATAACACTCAAATATTGGTTGATGCCAACAAAGTATTATAAATGTAAATATCAAAATTTAACTGTTAGATATGTAAAAATATAAGCATTGTGTGGTATGTAAATAAATGTCCCAGCCAATATTCTGGAATGCCTCAATCACATTTCNTAACAACTTAGCCAAATCATTTGTGTCTTATACATATATGAAAGATTTACATGCTGTTGTGAAAAATAACGACAATAAAGCGAAAAATCGGATCGAGAAAGATCGCAAAATAGAAATCACAGTGGAAACACACAGATTTACGTGGTTCGGCAAATTGCCTACGTCCACGGAGCTGCAGATGATTTTATTATTCGAGGATTACACCCGTCGATCACCTCAACGATTACAAGAAAACACTCTTTCTCTCTCCTCTCCTCCTCTCCTTTTCTCTCTCTCTCTCTACCCGAGAGCTTCAAACCGAAGCACACCAGAAGAAGAATCTGGAAAGGTACCAATGCCGAAGAGGAAGATTGGGAAACCAAATCTCGAGGAAGAATATAAGGGGAGCCAGCATGTCTATTTATTAATTTCATCATATCATTGCACCCATTAAGAAATTAATCAAATAATTAATGAAACCCATTAATTATTTTCTTTTCTCATCTGCAACAAATCATAGAAAGAATTAAGAGCAATTAATATCGAGTATCAAATCCAATTTGCTACCAAACATGAGAAAATGTCAATTTGAACAGTGGACCGACTTCCATATTCGCAACACATACATACCACTCATATGTATTTACCTATCAAACATGTAAACTTCAATCTTTACATATATGCACCTCACTTAGGCATGAAAAGCTATATTTTATCTTTTAAAAGTTACAACTAGTGGCACTTTTTGTATGATATAAATGATTTGGGTGCTATAAGTTTAAATGTAAGAGATAAAGTTTAGGTGCTAGATATATGAATTAATACATAAGAATTTGGTGGTATGTATGTAAATATTCCCCTACATAAATTTATGATAAATTTTAGTTTTTATTATTTTGAAAAAAATACAATCAAATTATTAATTTCTTATTATGCAAGAGCGAAATAATAACTTCTATGATAATTTGTATTATCATAGTAATAATAAACACCGATCCTTTTAGATTAAAATGCCTTATTGTACAACTTTGCCTCATAATATAAATTAAAATAATTAAGAAAAATATATATCTTTCATCATCTCTATAAAAAAAAGACTAAGAAATAACAAGATTACTAGTTGGTATGCAAGAAAAAATACTGCGTCCATAGTCCGATCGTAAGTTATGTCAGGACAACGGACGCGATACATCTGAGGCGGTTTTTTTTTTCTACTCCGCTCTGTCCGATGTATCGCGTCTATTGTCCGCATGTAGTATTAAGGCCGAACTCCGGACGAAATACTTTTCCGGCCTACAGAGCACCTTTGGGCATTGTCCCAACTAAATGAGCATTTGGGTCTTGTTGGACAGAAAGCCTCAAACCCTAAATGTGGTGAGTTGAGGGCAAGCTCTTAAGTCTATAGACTTTGTAAAATTTTAAGGAATAATGTACTTTTAAAAAAGTTTAAATTGACCTTATAGATATATATATATATATATATATAATATAGGANAAGTCCGGACAATGATCTGATCAGCTGTTATGTGATACACGGTGGCATGGCCACATTCAGACCAAAGTTCGAACATACAAAAAATTTTTTGTGCGGACTCCTGACGTAGCTATACGTGCGGCGCAGGGTATTCCTGAGTTATTTTCAGGTTATTTCTGGGTTATTTTCAATAATCCCGAAATAATTCAAAAATAACCCGCGGTCTTATTTTTGGGTTATTTCTGGGTTATTATTGAAAATAATCCAGAAATAACCTACACCGTACGTTGAGGTACAAATAATACTTTCCCGCGTTATGATGGGTATATAAAAATAGGAACATAAAATATTCAGTATTCATTTATTATTTTGCTCCTTTGCTTGCATAATAAAAGAGCACGGTACTTGTTTATAACAGTGAGAAGCTTTGAATCAATCACAGAAGAAGCAGCCAAGAACTTGCGTGGCCAATTCATCTAGTCGCAGTATTAATAAAGTAAATTATAAGGTCTGCATCAATGGAAAACATTATTGCAATTCATAGATTGATTGGAACGTGAATTTGATTTCAATTGAGATTGACGTACAATAAAAAAGAACGGCCGTCGGTAGATTGAGGCTTCGTCTGATTTTGACTTCTTTTCTACATAATTTATTTATATAAAAGATGTCATTGGATGAGTGTATTTTTTATTATTTAATTTCAACAAATTAATATATAAAACAGCCCACACTTTATGTAAAATATGATTGTATTTCTAAGACTTTATTTCATCTAGATTGTCTAAAATATAACATATTATAATTACATAAAGTGAAGTATGGTAGAGAATTTATTCATTTATATTTTCATTTGATGTTATGATAAAAGAAAAAAAAGATTTTTTTTTTTAGATTTCTCATCACTTTTAAATAATGATGCATCCATTTAACATGCAATGTTTCATAGAGAGGTCATTAATGTCGAAATATTTATAAGGATAGAATGAGTTTTGTGGTATCTACATGAAAAATTCATGAAGAAGAATCCAAGCTTATAAGTTCAATATCACATAGTGTGTATTTTTGCCTAATTAGGGAAGACCTAATTAATATATTAAAGTATATATGATATGAGGAAAGAACAATGTGATATCATTAGGAGGAGGCTTTAGGTGTTCGCACTATCGTTCCATGATACTATTTGGTGATCGTCTTGGTTGCTATCCTAACAGAAAGTGAGACAATTTGTTCAAGAAGACAAATTATGGCGGTATTTGGTAACATACTATTAATAAGATTTAAAGATGGATTTAGCTTAACTTTTAGTCAAGCACCAAAAAAAACTGAAAATTAAATCCAACGGTCTATTAAAACGAATTTCCCCGTGTTCTGTATCTTTCTTAATTTACTAAATTTGATTGAGAGATGGACAATCGTCGCATGTAAACTCCGCTATTGAAGATCAATCAGAAATATAAATTGCAGGCAAACAAGACCTAAATATTGATAACAAATGAACAACCCGGGTTAAACACTGGTAAGCATCAAATGAAGATCAATGAGGATAGAAGATGGAGGGCAATATTCAATATTTTGATAAGTCGTTGATCCTATAAGGGGCAAAAAAATATGGTTTATTAGCTTTGGACAATGGAAAAAACCAAAGAATGATTAACTATAAAGATCCAATGTCAAGCAGTGCATGGTGGTAATTAGCTTGATCATTTCACTTATTGGAAATAAGACTAGTGGAAAGCAAGATGTGTGTTGTTTGAATGGAGAAGCTTTTAGGATATGACAAAGGCTAAAAATTTATGGAAGATGCTTCACTTTTATTTATCACATTTACTTGACTTGATATAAACTCAAAGACTCCACCCCTATTTGTACTAGTGACACCTTCTAAATTAATGACTAGGATTGTGCCACTACAATTCCAATCTAATTGTTACAAATAATTTCATACCTACCACACAATAATTCCACACCTACCACACATACCACACCTACCACACAATAACTTCATACCTACCATACATTCTAGAATAAGCTTCTAGATGAGACATGCTTCTAGAAATTAGTCTTTATTTAAACAACTAAAATCAAGTTAATATTTCAACATGTGTAAGACATTAATGGCTATCCCAAGTTAAATATTGGGGAACATCGGATGATAAATGGTTGGGATTTGAGTTGTGTAGTGAGGAAAGATGGTTTACTCGTCCATTCTCCATGTAGGAGGGAAATACGAAATACCAACAGATTTCAACCAATTTTTTAATGTAATTTTTCTGCCTATTTTACTATCTTTTACTTCATAGCCATTAAGAAAATTAAAGGATTTTNGATTCTCCATGTAGGAGGGAAATACAAAATACTAACAGATTTCAACCAATTTTTTAATGTAATTTTTATGCCTATTTTACTATCTCTTACTTCATAGCCATTAAGAAAATTAAAGGATTTTTTTTGGTGGAAAATCCAATTGAAAAATTTGTGATGAAAAATAATCAAATATTTTGCTGACTTGAGACCAAATCCACATTTCTCCAATCTTTGTCTTTGGTAGCTGGCAACCCCTTTTCTTTTTTCTGCTCTGACCCACAATCCTCATTGGAAATTTGACTGATTTTTTTCTCATTATTTAATACATTTTAATTAAGATTACTAGTATAAGAATCTCAAAGTTTTAATAATAAATTTCATGTATTAAGTTCTTAAGTTTTGACTCCGTATATTTAGAGCTTTGAATTCTCTTAAAAAGTTTAAATAGATCTATGATTTTTTTTTAATTAGATGGATGTTACAAAGTAAGATTTATTATTTCTTTGATTGATCTTTGTTTTTTAATTTAAGAAGATTCAATGAAATAGGTAGATTTTCTTAAAAACTCAACTTTTAGTTCTTAGTGGTCTTTAATAATTTAATTTCTTGTTATAGTTTGGCATGTTTTTGTGTATTTAACTTGAGTTGTTAGGATCTAACAAGATCCAAATAATATAATTATAAAATATTCATTCTTATGTCATGTTGATTTATGTTTGGTCAGGTCTATTGACTGCATTCATAATAGGAGTTCTGTTGCATGTCAATCTTTTAGTTGCAGTCTTCGTAACAAGGTTTCTTAGATAGTTAATTTTTTTTTATAATATTTTCCTTTACAAAGAACTTCTAAACCCAAGTTATATAAACTTTATCTCAAGAGAAATCATTGACAAAATTTATCCTTATGAAGTACTCATTATTTCAATAAAATGTATGAATATCCAAATAATCATTGATCATGAATGTAAAAAACTACTATTTTGAGGANATAATATTTTCCTTTACAAAGAACTTCTAAACCCAAGTTATATAAATTTTATCTCAAGAGAAATCATTGACAAAATTTATCCTTATTAAATACTCATTATTTCAACAAAATGTATGAATATCCAAATAATCATTGATCATGAATGTAAAAAAAACTACTATTTTGAGGAAATGAATAAATGAGACATTTTTCATTATAGCTGAATGTTTTCTTCATGTGGCTTCTCAACTATCTATTTTTTTTTTTACAGAAAAAAATTAGATATCGATATGTTAAGTACAACAATTAAGTTTTTGTAATGAAATATGAAGAGAGAGTTGGTTTATATCAAAGAAGATTTTAACCCATATAATAAACTTGTTCTTTGTAGAGAAAGTGCAACTTAACAAACATTATGCAATGATTGCCCAAATGATTTTGAGATGTGATATGCATTAAAAATGTTTAATATCAAATAAAGCTCAACATACCACAATAATGTTTAATTTTTTTTTAATAAGTTGTCATTTTTTATTGATGGAACCTTTGCTAGAAAGAAGAAGTTGAGACAACAACNAATTTTAACCCATATAATAAACTTGTTCTTTGTAGAGAAAGTGCAACTTAACAAACATTATGTAATGATTACCCAAATGATTTTGAGATGTGATATGCGTTAAAAATGTTTAATATCAAAATAAAGTTCAACATACCACAATAATGTTTTAATGTTTTTTTTAATAAATTGTCATTTTTTATTGATGGAACCTTTGCTAGAAAGAAGAAGTTGAGACAACAACCAAGATAGTTGTACATTCACCAAAAGGAGATTCAACCTCAAGGATATGTAGTTACCCAAATGGTGTAAACTTGGATTTATTGCAATTAAATATAAGCGTCAAATTTGAAACAAAAAAGCTTATTACTTATTACTTTTAATTAGTGAACTAAAGATGATTTATTGCATCACAAATATATAGACAAAGTGCTCCATTAGAAAAATAGCATACAAAAACAGATCCTAAGGCGGTGTTTGGCTACATCTCAGATATCTATTAAATAGGATTTAGTAAATTTGAATTAATTAAATTTATTTTTCTATGGAGAAAAGCAGCCGAGCCATTATGAAATAAATCTCATAAAATCGCCAGCAAATGGAATTTAATAAATCNGTAAACTAATGATGATTTATTGCATCACAAATATATAGACAAAGTGCTCCATTAGAAAAATAGCGTACGAAAACAGATGCTAAGGCGGTGTTTGGCTACATCTCAGTTATCTATTAAATAGGATTTAGTAAATTTGAATTAATTAAATTCATTTTTTTATGGAGAAAAGCAGCCGAGCCATTATGAAATAAATCTCATAAAATCGCCAGCAAATGGAATTTAATAAATCTGGATTTACATTGAATAATAGACAGAAGGAGAGAACATCTACTTTAATGAAGCACGGGATTTAAATTTTACATTTTTTCACATTTGGCTGGATTTATTTTAAATTTATGGCTAAATCCTACTAAATTCATGCTACCAAACACCCCTCTAAGAAAGGGTTCTAATGATAGAATAGATCTTTTCTTATTCAAATATAAGATATTTTCTTATCATGATATTGCCATGAATCTTGGAGTATTAAGATGGTGCAATTATGAAGTTCTTTTACTATGAATGCTAAAGCAACTAAACAACTCTTATAGAATTATAATGATAAGACTCATGGCTATGCTATCATGCATAGAACTTGAGCAGATTGCATTCTTTTTATGCCAAAAGTTCCTCCACCTCATCTTCATGTAAGCGTTATACTAACATATCTTTTTCTCTTTCCCTTACAATTGTGCTTTTAAGATATAAATTTATCACTTACCACTCTTCTCATATACTCCATGCGTAAAACTAGGACATCATTAGATGGGAATTGCCCAAGCTTCCATAATCGAAAACTAGACTTTGTTAATTATGTTCCCTTCTTTGAGTATACTTGAGACATCACCAAAATTTGTATAGCCACGCCCAAGTAAGCTCACCAATCCATATAGTACTCTCTCAAGACATTTCAAGATCTATTAATATGCCATGCATACAAACTAAACTTCAAGGCTAATTCTGCAGATGTTATCATAATGCTGTGGAGGTAGAGGCTATGATAAATATGGGCAAAATAGAGTGATCAGTGTAGTATCTAGGGATGTGTATGCTGGACTATGGGCTATTGAGAATGGAAATGATGTTAAGTTGTGGTGGTGGTAATCATTACCTACAGATGCCATTTAAAAAAAATATTAAAATAATGATTATTTCACAATGTAAATATTTAAGCAAGTATTATTAAATGAAATTAAAAAAAAAAATTGTTTAAAATTAACTTATAATAAAATACATTATTAGATGTATCTAAAATTTGTTCATCATCTCATATATTATTTAATACAATCATTAATTTATGCACATTCAAGGTTAATAACATGTAAGATTATTGTTGATTCGAAATCACTAATAAAAATAATAGTTTTGTCATCTATATTTCATGATAAGCAAACTTGAAAATGGATATTATAGCTTCAATTTACCACTTATTATTAACCTAATAATATCTGAGAATTCTATTTTATCTTATTTCAATATTTCTTTGTATAATAAANAAAAAAACTGAAAATTAAATCCAACGGTCTATTAAAACGAATTTTCCCGTGTTCTGTATCTTTCTTAGCTTACTAAATCTGATTGAGAGATGGACAATCGTCGCATGTAAACTCCGCAATTGAAGATCCATCAGAAATATAAATTGCAGGCAAACAAGACCTAAATATTGATAACAAATGAACAACCCGGGTTAAACACTGGTAAGCATCAAATGAAGATCAATGAGGATAGAAGATGGAGGGCAATATTCAATGTTCTGATAAGTCGTTGATCCTATAAGGGGCAAAAAATATGGTTTATTAGCTCTGGACAATGGAAAAAACCAAAGATGATTAACTATAAAGATCCAATGTCAAGCAGTGCATGGTGGTAATTAGCTTGATCATTTCACTTATTGGAAATAAGACTAATAAAAAGCAAGATGGGTGTTGTTGGAATGGAGAAGCTTTTAGGATATGACAAAGGCTAAAAATTTATGGAAGATGCTTCACTTTTATTTATCACATTTATTTGACTTGATACAAACTCAAAGACTCCACCCCTATTTGTACTAGTGACACATTCTAAATTAATGACTAGGATTGTGCCACTATAATTTCAATCTAATGGTTACAAATAATTTCATACCTACCACACAATAATTCCACACCTACCACACATACCACACCTACCACANTGGCATAAGTTGTGGTGGTGGTAATCATTACCTACAGATGCCATTTAAAAAAAAAATATTAAAAAATGATTATTTCACAATGTAAATATTTAAGCAAGTATTATTAAATGAAATTAAAAAAAAAATTTGTTTAAAATTACCTTATAATAAAATACATTGTTAGATGAATCTAAAATTTGTTCATCATCTCATATAGTATTTAATACAATCATTAACTTATGCACATTCAAGGTTAATAACATGTAAGATTATCGTTGATTCGAAATCACTAATAAAAATTATAGTTTTGTCATCTATATTTCATGATAAGCAAACTTGAAAATGGATACTATAGCTTCAATTTACCACTTTTTATTAACCTAATAATATCTGAGAATTCTATTTTATCTTATTTCAATATTTCTTTGTATAATAAAGTTAACTTGTATGTTGAGCAATAACAAAGGGTTCAAATTTGACATATATTTTGGAGTTCTTTTATCCTAAATGATTTCACGCAAGATTATACACCTTATTCCATGATTAAGAAAATAATGAAACTATTCATAATTGGGTGAGAAGAGACATTAATTTGGACTAGGAAATTTATCTCTTTCTACATTCTATATTCACATTATGACTTAGCTATTGTGAAATCTAACTTCGTGAACGATTGTGGTCATTCTTCCCTAATTAGCAAGGTCAATTTTTTTTTCCAGTTACTTTGAATTAATAACATATCAGGTTATGCTTTAAAATTTTCTAGATTGCTAATTAAATAAATAAATGTTATGAGATAAAGCAATGTAACAAGTAGTTTAGAATAAATTGAAATATCTCTTGTGATTTTGTTTTGATAGTAGTAGAATCATCAATTTATCAAGCTCACAAATAATCAACATTCAAATTATATTTTAATATGTAGTTAGCCAACTCATATGTATATTGAATTCAAGTAAACTTGTGACACTCTATATTAGTAAAAGTACTTTAGGAAAGGTTGGACTTCATCATAATTTAGAGGCATGTTTTATGTTATCATGTTAATATCTTTGTAATTTTGATATTTTTGAAGTAATTACCTAAGGCTTTTATAACCATGAAATTTTCATATCATTAACATCATCATTTTATCAAACTCTAGTTTGTTGAATTCAAGCAGTTAAAACCAAATAATAAAAAATTTGGGTGGTCTTTTGATAGCTTGATATTCCTCATAAATGAAATATTTTGAATGTGCATTATTCCTTAATATCTATTTAATTTTTTCTAAATATCTACAAAAAATAATTGTAANTTGTGGTTTTATTTTGATAGTAGTAGAATCATCAATTTATCAAGCTCACAAATAATCAACATTCAAATTAGATTTTAATATGTAGTTAGCCAACTCATATGTATATTGAATTCAAGTAAACATGTGACACTCTATATTAGTAAAAGTACTTTAAGAAAGGTTGGACTTCATCATAATTTAGAGGCATGTTTAATGTTATCATGTTAATATCTTTATAATTTTGATATTTTGTGAAGTAATTATCTAAGGCTTTTATAACCATGAAATTTTCATATCATTAACATCATCATTTTATCAAACTCTAGTTTGTTGAATTCAAGCAGTTAAAACCAAATAATAAAAAATTTGGGTGGTCTTTTGATAGCTTGATATTCCTCATAAATGAAATATTTTGAATGTGCATTATTCCTTAATATCTATTTAATTTTTTCTAAATATCTACAAAAATAATTGTAATTTAATTTTGACAAACATAAATAAAATATATTATGATTAACATGCTTTACAATTTATCTGTCAAATAGATAAATCCTATCTATCCATCGACACTAAATTGGGCCACCAACTCAAGACTCATANATAATTGTAATTTAATTTTGTCAAACATAAATAAAATAGCTTATGATTAACATGCTTTATAATTTATCTGTCAAATAGATAAATCCTATCTATCCATCGACACTAAATTGGGCCACCAACTCAAGACTCATATTAATGAACTACTATTAGGCGATCCATTAAGTCAAAGGTAGAAGATGAAAATTTTTTCTAATTTTTAGAGCATAAATAGAACATTGATTCTTTTCAAGTTATCATAAATATCCTTTTCAAATTTGTAGAACATAAATCTTTAAATAACAAGTTTAATTTAATTAAAATATTTGTTATTACATGAGTAAACTATGATACACATTTGCATGAAANGGTAGAAGATAAAAAATATTATTTCTAATTTTCAAAGTATAAATAGAACATTCATTCTTTTCAAGTTATCATAAATATCCTTTTCAAATTTGTAGAACATAAATCTTTAAATAACAAGTTTAATTTAATTAAAATATTTGTTATTACATGAGTAAACTATGATACACATTTGCATGAAATATTCCATGATGATGTGATAATTATGAATTTATTTTAAATAGCAGCCCTAATTTTTATTGATGCATCTAGCGAAATTTGATATATAATCATAAAAAAATTTCATGAAGAGCACTCATTCACAGGTTACTCTTCAATGATCAAATGTAGGAGAATAATTAGGTTTAGTCTTTAAAATTATTCAAATAACTATTTCTNATATTCCATGATAATGTGATAATTATGACTCTTATTCTAAATAACAGCCCTAATTTTTATTGATGCATCTAGCAAAATTTGATATATAATCATAAAAAAATTTTAAGAAGAGCACTCATTCACATGTTACTCTTCAATGATCAAATGTAGGAGAATAATTAGGTTTAGTCTTTAAAATTATTCAAATAACTATTTCTTAGATATCTAAATCTCTTCTTTTGTAGTACTGCTTCAAATACATTACTACTTTTAAGTTTTCTTTCATTTTAGCTTTCATATCTTTCATAATATGTCATATATTTTCTAAGATTATTTTCTTATGTTCATCATCTCAAGATTNTTGCTTCAAATACATTACTACTTTTAAGTTTTCTTTCATTATAGCTTTCATATCTTTCATAATATGTCATATATTTTCTAAGATTATTTTCTTATGTTCATCATCTCAAGATTATGCCATATTAAGAATTTCTTTATGTATATTAAATGCCAAAAAGTTACTACTCTTAGTCATGGTATGATTAAAACCACAATATGTTAGTCTACTACTTAATAACATAAGTTAAGCAGTAATGCTTGATATTGTGCTAATCCTTCATCATAGCTTCTCTTTATTAACCACATTTTTTGAATGACGTAAATCTTTTTTAAGGATGATCTTAATATTCATTTCTCTCCTCCAATTAAGACTTCTATAATGAATTTTTTAGGTGAATCTTAAGGACATTCCTTTACTAGCCTTATTTACCCTTTTTACCTCAAATACATTGCCCAATAAAAGATTCTTGGAAACCTTAACCTAACATAAGAATTAACTCAAAAAACTTTTAAACTCAAACTAAATATAAATTAAATCAAAATATTAAATACTTGAAGTTAAAATTTAACTTATTTTAACCCAATCATAGTTAGATTTGATCTAAAAAATCTTCTTTCTAAATATAATAATGATGCATTCAATTTATTGGTTGGTTACATAATCAGACAATGGTTTAGTTTGGACATTATAATATTTTATAAAATTAATTGCTAATACTTTTATTCTTAGGTGGTAATTTCACAAGTTTTGTTGGGTTGGGAAAGACTTTAATGAGTGTTATTATAGAAAAGAATCCCAATCTTGCTATAATGGGTGAAAAGGGTTGTAAAAAATTTAAAAATAGCTTTTATCTTCTTAAGAGAAAAATTAAATAATAGTTTTATGAAAAACAATTTGCCTTTTCTCATGGAAGCTTAGTACCAACCATGACAGTATTTATCATAGTATCTAAGGTCATTTTATTAAGAATCAAAATATTCTGCTTACAATCGTGAGAGAAAACAAATTAAAGGGAGATTTATGAATATTCCACTTAGAAGTTGGATAAATGCATATCTAACCAGTAAAATATGTCATTTATGTGCATACCACCAAGAAAATCCACTTTATCTCATTCTCATCACTTTGTAGCCCACTCATCTTCACTCTTATTAATTCATAGCAATCTCAACATCTCGCTACCTATTTACTTCATTACAACAACTATTTCAAGTCATTTGTTATACCTACAGGAAAAGTATTATGTGCAAACCTGGTAGGTGCAAATTAAGTATGAATTGGTAGTATTGGGGTGGTATTGAGGTCAACAACACCTCAATACTACCAATCCGTATATGTTTATGCCACATGTAATATTTGATCCTTTCACAATTGAAGCTTTGGTTGGTTTTCGTCCCTCAACTGGTTCCTATTACTCACTTATGACACTATGTTGCAAGTAAGTTATCTTATGACTCCTCTTCTTTATTTTCAATCGGAGACCAAGTTAAATCACAATATAAAGCTTCACCCTACATCACCTATTGTTCCTTGTCATCGGCTTCCATCTTTCTTTGTTACTCTTTTCCCTTCGCTTAATTTCTATAAAGATCAAGATTACAAGCTTAACTTTGTAACCAACCAGAGTTTAAGGGTTATCAAACAATGTGTGCATAGTAAATAGTGAAATACTGATAGATTTCTTGAGTTAATGATTCTCTAAAGGGTACTCATTGATTAATAATTGAGAGATTTTCTAATTTTGAATTTACATGTTGGATACATCATTGGACATTTCAATTTGTTACAATCATTGTTAGATGGCCTACCATATTTTTTGGAACATGTGGACTAAATATGCATATATTTGGTTTAAAAATTCATAGAATGTTGCCCATCCTAACCATGCCAATGACAAGGTCTCTACTTATGTTAATAAGATTTATAAATTTTATATACATCTAACTTTTTAGAAGTTAGGTAAAATTGTATTTTTGATGTGATGTCAAGTATTTGAGAGTTATGAACATAAATATTAAAGTTTGGTTGTTACATATGTAAATACATAGGCACCGTGTGATACATATGTAAATGCCCCTTAATGATAATATAATCAAGTGGGAACTTAATTGTCCAATACTTTTATTTATTTTTTGGGCTTAAATAGGTACTCTATCACCACAAAATGAGTTCAACTCAATCCTCAACAATAAATAGTGGTCATCATGATTGTCAAATTTATTATAGATTTAACTTAATATATGTGATGTTCACCTGTTATAAAGGATCGTATAATGTAAGAAAATTTTATTGAAGCCCTCTCAATCAATCAGAGGATGATTGTGGTTACTTTAATGAGCTAGATGAGCTTGAGAATATGATATATGCCATCCAATACACGTTACAAGCTCTTAAGGGTAGGATTGCTTGGAATCTCAAATTCATTTCATTTAAAATGAAAGCCATATTTGTAATTCTTATTATTGATATAACTATGAGATTTATTTTATTTTGCTCGGGCAGAGTTGTGTTAACCAAGCTTGATCTAATGTTGTTGTAATCAATATTTTACTTTCAATTACTATTATTAACAAAGTTCATGTGTTTTGGTTAAAGTTTCTGCAATGGGTTTTATAATGTGTTATATTTAATGGTACTAGAATTATGTTTATTAAATTGTTAGACATAATGAAGAAGTAAAAAATTGCAACTATAGCAGTGATATTTGTTAGATATGATAGCAATGTAGTTATATATGCTAAAATACTTTTAAATACAACTCTCTTTTTTATCACAATTTTGGTTACAACTATAATTCATGTTTTGATTTTGTAATGATTGAACTATGTAATGTATGTGTTAGTATTCATTTTCAAGTTGTCCTACCATTATTGAAGCTATACTTTATTACCATATGGATGGTCACACTAAATCATATTCATCTTCTTTACCAACTTTTTTTCCAAATTATTATTTTTCATTCATTCTTGTTGATTTTGGTAAAAAAATAAAACTTTTTAATTCATTGCATAATAGATTTTGGATAAGATCAAATTGGTATTGATTTATTTGCTTGCATATTTGTCGGCACTATTTTTGGTGTAGGGTTTGCCCGTAAGAAGCTGTCGGTCATCGGAATTGAAATCCCGTTGCACGCTTCGGAAGGATGTTTTTTAAAAAAAATTAGTTTTAAAAAAGATGAAGTCAAACTGACCCCATAATTTTCATAGTTTAAATGAAAGAGCGCTTTACCTCAAATCCTGTATCTATCCCGAAGGATGAACACAAGAATTGAGGGT